>PVHP010014136.1:0-39726 GCA_004024765.1 Zapus hudsonius | reverse complement strand
CTTACCCAACACATGAACACACATAAAGGAATGCACACACACACACACACACACACACACACACACACACACACACACAGAGCAGAGATAAATTTTCAACAAGCCTCTCTGATAACAATGATTCTCTGATTTTTACAAGCCACTGCTAATCAAAGTGACTTAGTTTTATAGATGGAACCAGTCAGCACAACAACTAGAAGTAAGACTTGTCTCCCATGCCCCAATAACGTCATATTTCTATAGCACAATATATCTGTGTCAACCTTCTTTCATTTTTAATGACATGCCTATTCTCATTTTAGTCTCTTCATTCTGTGTCATATTTTTAGACTGGTCTCCATCAAGTTATGATATTTAGATTCCTATATAATCACACTATTATAATTTTCAAAATATACCTGTTTTATCTGAAATGATATATTTCAAACAAAAAGAGACAAGAATTGCATAGAAATAGGATTTACAGTAATTCAGGGACTTGGAATGAATCTAAATGGTTCTTAGTTTGAAATGTGATGAGATAAATTTTCTTTGAATTTATATCATTAATAAAACTTAAATTATTATGTTCATATATTTTATCCAATATAAAATTAGCATAAAGCCTCTCCAACTACATGAGTACTTTATAACATACAGTATTACAGAGTGGTATTCACATTTAAGCCAAAAAAAAGGGGAGTTTATCTAAATCTCTCACTGTGATGTCTGTGGTGGATTTCAAGAACTCTGTTCAAATAGTGACATCAATGACAGATAGATATTCTAAAGTATTTATCTTTGAAGCACAAAACCTTGAGAGACATCATGTATCATACAATTCAAATATATATGCATATGTATATATATATATAAATGTAGGATAGGAAATATATGCATATAGATATATGCACACACATACATATTAGGATAGGAGACTTGGCCATTTGCTACTTCAATAGGTTGTATGTGGTGCTAGTGAATTCTACTGGCAAGCTTACTACGGAATTTCTAAAGTCCATTGTCATTCCAAGATTGATGGTATATCTTTGATTCTTGATATGATAGGTAAGCCCCCCTTGGTGCTCTAAAACAGTTATCTTTATACATATATGCATGGAAATGTTTATTTTTTATTATAACAGTAACTTTAGATGCATATTATATACATTGTTGGAAATAACCCTTGAAAATAATCATTTTGAATCTGTGAAATCAAATGCTTTCTTCCCTCACTGATATTTATTTCTAAAATCATAAGTCAAATGACTCCTTTATTTTTCTTTTCTTAGATACAAAAATTGTAATTGAAAAAAAAGACAAGAAATATCTAAATTTCCAGATTCCAATCAGTTTCAAGAGAATAGAAAATCTTCTTAATCTCTTGAGAGGAAAAAACTCAAAAGCAAAAGAATGACTTTGAATATCAGAGATCAAAATTTAACATGCTGTAAAAAATAACAGAATTAAAAAGCTATATCTTACAAAACATAATCAGAGCATGAAATACAAAATGAGTTGTTTAGGAGCAAATTTCTCTATCCTATAAAATTTCAAGAAGGGATAGAGTTTATTCAGTTATGCTTGATGGAAAAGAATAACTGTTCTCTTCCTTCATTAGTTCATTTGTTTATTCCTTTCTTTTCTTTTCTGTTCCCCTTCTTTTTTTAAGCTTTTAAAACATATGATTTTCATTATTTGCATAACACATTTTATAATCTAAAAAATAAATGAATGGTGCTGAGGACAGTACCTGTGTCATGAATTGCTGAGGATAACTTCAATGTCTGCCTCAATTCTGGTGTTTTGCTGACTTATTGACACCAAAGTCAGTTAATTTTTGTATCTTACTTTTTTAATGATTCAAACATCTGAAAATAAGCCCTTGACCCCGTGTAGGTCCTTCTCTAAAACACATTCTGCTAAAGAGAAAAAGACCGTCTATTCAAAAAGTACGATGTCAGACTCGTCAAATAGTAAGGAAACAGGCAAACTATTCATGTAGAAATGATCAACTATAACAAAAACCTTTCCATTGTCAAGTTTTGTGGCTGAACACCAAGCTGATCCTCTAAAATGGAATGACTTCAGTGTAAATGTAGTGTACTGCACCATTAACAGAAATTCCTGTATGAAAATCAGGGTCTTCTGATCAAGGACATTATTCTTTTATTCTGAAAAATCACCATGGGAACAATCAAATCAAAATAAAATGATATCAGATGTTTAGAACTATGATTTGAGAAGCGGTAAAGTCTTGTCAATGATGTGGTAAAGTCTTGTCAATGCTGTGGTAATTAGGGAGATGAGGCAGAATGTGTTCTAGCCCAATTTAAATTATGGAAGCTAAATGAAGATGGGACAGACACATTATGCAACTAGAAGTAACAAAAATGCTAGTCACTGCATTGAGGACAATAATTGATAATACTTTTTATTTTCTAATAGTTAAACATGATTCAAATTTGTTCAATATATTTAAATCCCCTTGAATGAGGAAGGTTTGGTTTATAATGCACCAGCCTTATTGTAAAATCAGATTTTTGTCAATTCCTTTATGACATTTTAATGTGGGCTTCTGTTTCTTTTTCTGTCAACTGAGCTAAAAGATAATAGATATTCAAAAGAAAAGAAATGATAAAGATGAAGGTCCTCATATCATCGAGAATAACAGCTGCCAGGAGTCCATGTGGAAGAGCTTATTACTCGGCTGCAAGGACAGATCTTCAAACTTGCAGCTAGAGTTGATTATCCAAGGAGGTGATCTAACTATAATCAATGTCACTGGATGTTTACATGTTTAAAACTAGTCACATCCAGCCATGTAATGTTTGTCCAAGTAATAATTATTGAGTATCCAGACTATCCCTTATCAGTCTTTCCAAGGGCAATCTATCCATTGAGTTATTTTTGCCTTTTTCAATTCCTTGGGTATCTTTCAGCATAATCATAATGTGAGTCAAGGAAATGTGAATAATACACTCAAGTAGACAATTTAGCTAAAAGATCCAGTAATTATCTTTCCCTATGAGATTTCTTAATGATTTTTTTTCTTCAGATGAAAGATGGACCAAAAAAGAAAAAAAGAAAAGAAAATGATAGTCTAGAGAAATGCATTTCTCTAGTGTTCTGAGGGCCTGTATGTCTGAGAGTTTGGCTGGGTTTCTGCCTCCAACATAGAGAATAGAAGCATTTGTGTAACAATGTGGGCCTTTGAAATGTCTCTTCCAGCTGCAGTTCAGAGAAAGCTTGTCTCAGCTGTAGGATGAAAGCTTCAATCAGGGTCACAGCTGGGATCCTTTTAGGATGAAAGAGTCTTCCTGGAAAAGAGGAAGGCCAGGAGGGGAAATGCCCCACTGGACCATCAAATGCCTGTAGCATTTTGCCAAAGGCCTGAAGAAATGGTCAGGAATCTGCTAAAACTCACTAAAGGACAAGGCACATTGAGGTTCAGTTATTACAGGTGAATTACAGAAGGAACCCTAGGAAATAACAGAAATGCCTGCTGGCCATGTGCTTGGTTACAAAGGGGGAAATACTCATTTTTCATAACTTTACACATTTATATATATATAATCCCGGGAGTTCATCTATTGTGATAAAATGACAAGCTCTTTGGCAGCTTCATCCCAGGAGATGTACACCTGTTTGGGGTTTTGGAATAATAGACATACAGAAAGCCAAACACAACACATAAATTAAAGTTAGTCATAGAGGAAAGAAAATGTTAGTAAAGGTATGCCAAAGTATGAATTCAGAGATGTAGAGCTAATATTTATTGTCATCAAAGGAGAGGCAAGTGGGACTGAAGACACCTGAAAACACTAAACTGATCAATGTTGGTATTACAGAATATATATAAATATATAATCTTACTAAGTGGGTAAAGGTTATCATTTTACATTTTCTAGTGTAATGCAAAGGCGTTAGCTGTGTTTACATTTCTTTACTCTCCAGTGTTCACCATATAACTGCTTTAAAGTTTCTTATACATATATTAGAAACTATAGCCAATCTTTTTATCATTATTGTTTCAAATATCAAGTATTTAAAGAACTAAATAGGATAATTTTGATGATGTTGGATTTGGGGTCAACATATTTTTTCTTACAAAGTTTGCACAATTGTGTGTAAGATATCCATTTGCATAATATTAATTATCTTAGTCCACAGCATAAGAGACCTTTCATAGTCTAATATCTTCTTCAAATTCTTAGATTTCTTTTCGCTTTAAGGTGTTCATTGTAAAAGTTGTTCACTGTTTTGGTTAAATATATTCCTAGCCTTTTTTTTTTTTTGCCCTTTTCTTTTATTTTCTTTCCTTTCCTTTCCCATTCTCTTTCCATTCCCTCTTCCTTACTACCTTCTTTTCTTTCTTTAGCCTTTCTTTCTTTTTTCCTTCCTTCCTTCCTTCTTTTCTTTCTCTATTTCTTTTTTTTCTTTCTTTCTTTCTCTCTTTCTATACAAACATGAATAGAGTTGATTCCCTGATTTCATGCTTATCATGTTTGTTATTTGTATATAGGAAGGTTACATATTTTTGTATGTTAATTTCTAACTTGCCAATTTGCTGAAAATGTTCATGATTTCTAAGATTTTTTCTGGTAGAGACTTTGTGGTCTCTTCCTTATAAAATCATATTATCTGCAAATAAGTATATTTTTTTATGATTTTCTTACTTGTATGCCTTTAATTGCTCCTCCCATGTTATTGTTTTAGTTAAAACTTTGAGCACTACATTAAATAAGATTTAAAAAGTGGATATTCTTTTCTTGTCCTTATTTAATGGAAATGCTTTGAGTTTTTTCCCATTTGAAACAATGTTGCATATAGGTTGGCCATTTATAACCTTTATTATATTGAGTCTATTCATGTATTTCCAGTTTTTTCAAGACTTTTAATATGAGAATATGTTAAATTTTACCAAAGTCTTTTCATGTCAGTTGAAATGATTATGTGCCTTTTGTCCTTCAGTCTCTTTAGATAATATATTAATTAAATTCACTGATTTGCATATGTAAAAGCATCACTGACCCTTGAAAATAAAGCCAACTTGATCATGATGAATGATCTTTTGATTCATTTTTGCATTCTATTTGTATCTTATTGAGAACATTCACATCTATGTGAATCAGATAATTTGTTCTATAATTTTCCTACATAGAATGAAACTTCTATACTTCCTTGTGGGGCAGGTCTCCTTTTGTTACAAGGAAGAAGATAATAGGGTCCATGTAGGGAATTTGGAAGAAACACATACTTGTGTGCAAGGCACACCATCCATCTTGAGAATTCTCATGGAAGAAAGTTAAGAGGAAGGGTTGATGGTTCAAGAATACAAGACAGAGTACCAGAGCAGATACCAAGAGATTCAGATGAAAAGTGGGTAGTAAATTTTAGAACCAGAATGTCTCCATTTTTGTACTCTGCCATTTTATTGAAATTCTCTGTTTCCCAAGAGTGACCAAAACACACCTGTCAATTATCATGTACCTGGAATGTTCACAACCACCCATACCGATTATCAATCCTCTGGTAAAGGCCAGCCCCAGGGAATTGCAACCATGGCATTCCAAAGACCCCCATTGCCTCATAAGTATCCCCTAGTTTGCAAGGGAAGTTGCTCCTGACCTGCCTGGCCAGAAGCCTTCTCAGGTTTTCCTTGAATAAAGCCTGTCTCTGTGATTAAGGCAAATCTTCCCTCTCGTTTCATTTCCTGCTTTTCCTAATATTTGGTGCCAAAATCCAGACAGTCCTTTGTAATCAATCCAAGGAGTGGTGAGCAGCAGTAGCTCATCCAGGGCTAGCCCCTGGATCCCAGGATGTCCTCAATCTCCACCCTGTTCTCTCTCGCCCTCTATTTCACCTAGGTGAATGGCATGAGAATTACAAATCCTCTGAGCAGGACTTGAGGCCAAGGCTGAGGCTACTACTCTTTGGTGGATTCTCAAAACTCCCTGGTGGCTGCAGGGAATCTCCCAGAGCCCAGTGCAACAATTCACCTGCCTTAAAGCTTTCATTCTCCCCTCTTCTCAGCTCCAGCCCTAGAGAGGCTATTTGAAATATCCACTTGATCATCCAACACAGGGCCATCTTTAGCCTAAGGAGGTGGTGAGTCAACCTCCTTCTCTCTTCCTACAGTACCTAGAAGAGACAGACCCCACACCCTTGTCTTGTCCTCAGAGGACTGACTGCCCTGGGGGCCTCCAGTCAGACTTTTCACCCTCCATGAGTTAGCAAATTCACAAAACTTCACTGGCCTCCTGGCTATACAGTCTCCCGGTTAATCTTAAATTTTAGATCAAAGAAACTGTCTCTTTTAGTCCTCTATTGTGTAACTGGAGATGGAGGTACCTCAAAACTGTCTTCTTCGTCTCCATGCCTTCCTTTGTCCACTGACATTTGCTGGCCTATCCCACAGGTAATGCTAAACCAATTCTCTGGGGGAACCAATGGACTGGGACCATGTTTCTCCAGGCAGCTTCCCAGGACCCCATCGCTCCCTCCCTGATTCATTTCGTGAATTACCGTATACACCCTCTACTGAGCAGTGGTCCAAATCTGCCCCGACCCTTGGCCTAAGAGGAGACCGAAGTCTAAGCACCACATTTTTATTGCAATATAAACTAGACAAGGACTTTTTTATGGCCTAAATATGGGAACATTGGGCTTCCAAATTCTAACATATCTTAATGACTTTAGAATCTCACCTACTGGAAAGGGCTAGCTTTTCAGTTCCTTCGTGGATAGTCCCCCAAGACTTATCAAAATGACAACCAGAAGAGTAAACCTAAGGCCTATCAACTGCCCCGGGCCCAGAGCCCTTTTAGAAGAAGTGGTAGACTGATTATTTGTGCCCTTTTACTGCTAGACAGAAAGGCTTCTATGTGGAGATGCAAAACTCACTGAAGCAGAAAATTAGATGTGGTTTTGTGCTCAGTGCTAAAGAAGACTTCAAACATGACCTCCAAGGCTCAGGTAACATTAGGGGGGAAAAAGGTGGGAAGAATTTAAGAACACAGGTAGAAAGGCACCCTGTGGTGCCTGTCCTCCACACATGAACTGATTGATGAATTTATAAACACACAGTGCTTACCAGTACCCTCCAAGATCTGCATGCTATGCGGCCAGAAGGAGGAGAAGAAAAGGAAAGTGATATCTTTATTTCTTTATTTGGGATTTGATTACATGGATAAATACATTTCCCAGAATTTAACTTACTGTATATTTAAAGCCTAGTCTTTTATTTACTGTAGATATATTGTAATTCGATATATCAAAAATAAGTAAAAAGAATGAGTGAAGAAAGGAAGGGAGCTAGGTACAGAGGGGAAAGAAGACAGAGGGAAGTAGGGAAGGAAGAGTTAACATTTTTCACAATTTCACTTCATCTCAATTCACTTTTTAATTATTGCACCTGAGCCTTTAGTCTTATATGACTTTCATGTAATCTGTTCTCTGTGTGTCTGTCTGTCTTTCTGTCTCTTTCTTGCTTTCATGTGTTTGTATGTATAGTATGTGTGGGATGTGAGTATTGTTTCCATGTGTGTGTACAGATGGATACCCTGGGCTATATACTACACATGTGTTAAGGCTGCAGGAGGTCTCTAAAGGAATTCAGAGATGATGATTTTGGTGAGAGTTGATGGCCCACAAACTTCATGGATTCTCATCTCTATTGCTTTCAATATTGGGTATATAATGATATGTGACCATATCTACCTACTTTTATTTTTTGGGAGTTTATGCATTTATATCCCCTCCTGATTCCTCTGAGGGCTTTCCTCAGTGGGGTTAGTGGTATTCAGTGTGGGGTCAGTTAGTCTCTGTGTGTATGGGTGGGGGCCGGCATATCACAGGATATTCCTACTCACCCAGTGCTTATTATAATCTTTCTATCCTCTCTTCTGCATTGATCCCTGAGCCTTGGTGGACATGTTAGAAGTTCTGATTTAGTGTTGAATTCTATGAACCTCTGGATTTCTGCTTTGCTGAGTTCTACCCATTTATGTTAGTGTTGGAAATAAAACTTCTGGCAAATCATGCGCTTTAATACATTCATGTTTGTGAAGCAAATGCTGGTCCTCACTAAGCCAAATTTTAAAAGTTCATATCCATTTTCACCATTTCAGCAGCTTTTTTTTTTTTTGCCTGTCATCCGAACAAAAGTGGAATCATGGAATCTACAAGACTCCTTCAAGATATTTATCTAATTTAAAATTCCACAAGCAAGCTCACATGTTGTTTAATTTTTAATTCAGTTAACTTTAATTTAGTTAATGTAATGAAACTGGACCAAATACTAACTTGGCAGATGATGAACTGAGTCATCTGGTTTGAGTTCTGTTTCTCTTCACTGACAGAGTTTCAAGAAAAATCAAAATGTTTGTCTACATAATTATCTGGACAAATATTATCGCATCAACTTGACCTAAAATAATAAAAATGGCAAATGGACGTGCACAGTTGAATGAATAAATAAATGATGGAATAGCCATCCAATGGAATGACACTCATAATATATATATATATATATATATATATATATAGTGAATTTGTAATATAGCAGAATAGGGGTGGAACTCAAAAAATGTTAAGAAGTTACATATAACAAAAAGTGTAGTACTGGACGAAATTTACATGAAACTCTAGACCATATAAATAGTGTGAGTGTGTTTGTGTGTAGTTTTGAGAAAGGGTCTCATACAGCCCAGGCTAGCTTGGATCTTACTATGAAAAGGAGGAAGAGATTGCACTCTTGAACTTCCTGCTTCAGAGTAGCATATGCTAGATATGCTAGATTTTTAGTGTGAGCCACCATACCAGTTTAAGATCAAATTAAAATGAAAAAAAAAAAAAAATCAAGGACTACCTTGGCTACAGATGGGTAGAAAAACGGAACCAGGACAAAATAGCGATTCGTTATACAATATAAAATTTGCAAAATTCACAGATCCATTATTATACTTAAATAAAGATCCATTTGACTATAGGAAAATTATACCTCAGTAGAGTTGAGATTTTTCCTTTTTTTTTTGAAAAAAGAGGAGATAAGGTTGGTCTTATGATCTAGAGATGAATTTTAACATTATCTTTTTGGCCCTATTACATAAAGTAATAATGTGTGAAAAAGCATTTAAAGAGCTTTAAAAATATTGAATACATTTTTAAAGGATAATTATTAGCAATCATTGTGGCATTCAGTACCATTCGAAATGAATGTATTTATTAAAATGAAAAATTTCATACTTTGCCAAAGATCATACCTCCGAATAATTGCAGACAGATTAGAGGAAAGATGTATTTATGCTCATACTCATATGAGGGAATTTTTGCCGGTTCTTTTTGCTTGTTTGTTGTGGTAGACCCTGAGAATCTGGGGGCATTAACATGATCTACATCATGGAAGACTTTATGTAAATAGGAATGATTCTAAACCATCTCTTTCAATTTCTCTTAACATTCAGATCATTTTCTCAATTAGAGAAGAAAAGTGTTTGACAAACTGTTTGGGTTTCATCAAATTTGCAATGTTTGAAGAACAGATCAAGATGTTTGCTGAAAATAAGCAGCAGCTGGATTCACCCTTCCCTGTCATATGAGGAGTTCAATGCAAGTCATTCATAAATCCTATTGCTCACCGACTCTGGGAACAGATGGCTCTTGGCCATGTTGATGGCCAAGAAATCATCTCATTATTATCATGAAAAGCATCTTCTACTCTTCATTTAGATGAATGTTACAGTGTTATTTCTAGCCTTAAAAGGTGCTAATTAAAATGGAAGCGGTTTTATTTATTTTTTTTAAATTGAATCTTGATGAAAATCACAGTATCACCCAGACTCTAAGATATGCTAAGATCTTTTACAGATACTTGATTTTAATCTCCAATTTTAAATTCCTAATCTGAAGCTAGACATGTTGTCCCCCATCTGTCACCGGACCTTCCAAACATCCATCATCAACTATATCACAGATGCTAGAGGAAAGTGGGGGAGAAAGTAGCTCTTATTGAGCGTGAGATAATTTATATGCATTATTGCATCCTTTTTACATAAAGATGGAAAGTCTTTGGCAACAGTGAGTGTATACACGTTTTAAGTTGCAAACTAATTTAGAACTAGTTTGAATATTTGTATTGCTATAAAAATAACCAAGGCAATCTGGCTTAATAGAATGAAAATGGTCTTTGGGATCCAATTGACCTGGATTCAATTCCTGATTCTACATTCTAGTCTTACTAATTATTTAACCATGAGAAAGTCTCTTATATAAATCTCCATGTCATAGGAAAAGCAAGAATTTATGTCAAATTCTATGTAAAACTGAATCTGGCATATATGACATTTGTTACTAATCAGCACCCTTGTTTTGTTTCAGAGATTGATGCCTATGAAATCAATTAGCAAGTCGATGTATTAAGAGGCTGATTTGATTTAAAATAATGGTTAATTTGGCGAACTTCAGAGATTTGCATGTAAGGATAGAATAAAAATTGTGACTTGAAGAGTCATACATAAAAAAAAATATGGTTTCAGGCTAGAGATATGGCTTAGTGGCTAAGGTGTTTGCCTGCAAAGCAGAAGGACCTGAATTTGATTCCCCAGTACCCACATAAAGCCAGATATTAAAGGTACCACATGTGTCTGGAGTTCTTTTGCAGTGGCTGGAGGCCCCGACATTCCCATTTTCTCTCTGTATCTTCCTCTTTCAAGCTCTCACTTTCATTCACATAAGTAAATAAATAAATAAATAAATAATAAATAACTATTTTTATATCTGGTTTAAAGTAAACCTACTTGATGGTAACAGTATAAAGAAAAAGTGACAGATACTGCATTAAACTTGGTAGGGAATGATAAGGTTTAAATTTTATCAGTAAGATAAATCAGTATTATTTAATATGAGGGAATAAACTATCTGCTTATGCACAATTCCTAATAGCAGTTGGAATCTCATGACTTCCTGTTTAGAACACGCAGTTCATGGAAATTTTATGGCAATGAATAGGCACAACTAGTGATCCAGTGAAGTTATAATAATGTGCATGGTACAGAAACCCATTCTCCCTCCACACCATCCCTGCACTTGAGCCTTCAGTTTATCTAAAACTTACAAAGCCTCTTCAGTGTTACTGGCTGAGTCAATAATGTTGCCCATGGGGAAGAAATAGCATGGAAATTCATCAGTTTTAATCTTCCTCACATCAGGCTCACTTTTCATATTTCAAATTTCTTCCCATTGGATAGATTAGACAGGTTTAGATTAGCCAGTCAGCTTTAGTATTCCAGGATGAAAGACAGACAGACAAGGTCTAGCTGTGCTTAGGTCAATGGGAAATTACCTCTGCCTGGTGTGGGTCTTCCAATGAAGGCTTAGAAGCTGTCTTTGTGAGCTTTGTTCTCAGAAAGGTAGATATATCCTCTAGTTCTCTAGTCTGTAAATAATCACTGAGTTCAAAACAATGAGTATTTTGCCTAACACTTACATAGTGTGTTAGATTTCCAGGATTCTCTCACATACAACCTCACATTTGCTGTGGTTTACATAAAATATCACACATAGAGCGTCTGCTTCTCTCTGGCTTGTGAGTTAGCACTTTACATAGAGTTGTGAGGTTGGGAACCATTCATCATCAAAATGGCCATGTGAGGGGCTGAAAACCTGAATTCCGACTTCTAGTGCCCATGTAAAGTTCCAGGAATGGTGGCACTCACCTGTGATCCCAGAAATGGAGAGGTGGAGACAGGACAACCCTCAGGGCTTGTTGACAAGTTTATCTCCCCCAATTGTTGGGTTTGGGCTTTAGAGAAAGACCCTGTCTCAAAAAGTAAGGTAGCCAACATTTATCCATGGCTACCACATGACTGCAAATACATGTGCACATGTAACTGCACACACATAGAATTATACACCTATGAACATGCATACACATACTTTCACACACCATACACACATACAAAAGCAAAACTGGCCGTTTGAAATAAAGAAGGAATTAACCTATTGGAAAGAATCTCGTAGTTACTAATGTTGTTTCTGAAACTAGGGGGCAATAAAGCTAAACTTTTTTATGTGCTTACTATTGACTGGAGATATGTTTTGATTCCAATGTTTCTGTATAGCTCCAGGTGTGATAATATTAACTTCCAAGTTAAGAAATACCCCTTTAAAGTTCACTACTTGGTTTAGGAACCTAGGCACGTTAGTGATTCCTATTTAATCTTTTGTTTCACCATCATTCCTGAAGCTACCTGCTATGTTTAAAGCACATTTTAAATTTTCAGTAAGACATCTAGAAGAAAGGAAGAATCTAATATATTTTAACCACTTTATTTTGTACCATTATCAACCAAAGTGGTTTTTAAAGGCAGTCCTTGGAGTAAGATAACTTTAATTCAAATGTTTCATATATTACAATTTGGTCAGGTTGGCTCTTCAAAGCATTATTCTTCTGTGTAAAGACAGGAAAGAATAATATAACATTCTTCATGGAATAGTAGAATCAATTAATTCATTAAAGATGCTTATCACTGTGCGTGGAAATGAAGATGTCCATGCTTCATGACATCCTTCCTTCTCTCTAAATATTCATTTTATTCATTTTTACCTATAAATCCTACTTAAAGAATTTGTTAACATCTGCTAGCTTTTTACTGGAAGGTGATCTGTAATCCTCTGGCTTTCACATTTTGTGCATTTAACCCTTCCTGTTCTCTTCCTTCACCCATTGAGATTACTCAAACAGGCTCATAAATAACAGAAATGTAACTTTCACAGTTGTGGAAGCTTAAAATCAAAGATCATTGCACTTAATTCCTGATGACAACCTGCTTCTTGGCTTAAAAAATTCTTCTTTTGTCCACCATCTTATATGGCAAAACAGAGTGAGGAGTTCTCTCATGTCTATTTAAGTGAACAAGTCTGATCCATGGGAGCTCCATCTGTGTCATTTTATCATGTCACAAACACCCTAGTTCCTGATAGATCACACTGAAGGTTAGGAATGTATAAGGAAAAAGTAGGAGAGACACATGTCATATCACTCCCTCAGATTACTGCTTAAACATAGCTAGATTCCTACGAAATGTTTTCTGAAAACATATAGAAATGTTGTAGCTCTATGCAATTTGCTATTTTACATCTGCTTACATGTTTATACTGAGCAATTACTATGGGGCTTGTTTTCTTATATAATTTGGCTCATGGAGGTAATGATTTAGATTGACTCTTTAAATCCATGAAGATAAATAATGAAAAAGAAACATTAATTGAGAAAGTAATGAGGAATTTAAAAAAATGACAAAGACTGGTGCCTTAAGAAATACACCTATAAGATTTTAAGAATAGTCTTCATCTTTTGGTCTTCTAGAAGATATCAGTTTCTTTAATACATAAATTATCTATTTTGTGTGGGTTAGGTATGCTAATCAAATTAAGGAGTCCTCATACTTCAACAAAAGAGAAATAGTTCATTCATCCACCAATCTATCAATCAACAACACTTAACAAAAGTTTTTTAATTGCTCCTGATACTGAAATTAGCTTCAGAGAAACAAAAAAAAGAAAGAATTGAAGTTGTAACACACCTCAAAATCATATCTTCATATTTGTATACCTTCATGCTACAAACTTTTATTCTGAATACTATAGTAGAGGTGAATTGAAAATTCCATTCATATTTCACTGTTACTATCTCATTTCTGAAATGTATCCTTTAATTGTGCTACACTGGTGATCTTGTTTTGGAGAAAATAGCCATGTGTTTTATTATAAACATATTTTGCTTGTGTTCATGTAATAAGGTGTGTGTGTATATGTGTGTGTTTGTGAGTGTGTGTGTGTGTGTTTGCATGATTGCAGTGATGTGTGAGGTGTGATGTGTACAGTCTATTCCAGCCTATGGATATTTATGTGCAGTACTCCATGTGCTTACCTGTGGCAGGGGGTACTCCCTGCAATGGTTGGAGCAGAACACCATGTGTCCTGTTCTATAGCTTATCTGCCCATTCTTGTTTCAGATGGAGGCTCTTATTGATTCTACAGCTTGGGGAATTCCCTGGTCTCTGCTTCCCTTTACAGGATAAGAGTAAAAGGTTCACATGGGCACACCCAGCTATTTACATGGATTCTGGAGTTTTGAACTCTGATAGTTTCAGGTCCCTCTCAGGCCCTTATACTTGTACACACTGAAACACTGCACCATCTCTCCAGCTTGATGTAAAGGAACAAAAGAAGACTGTATAAAATACTGAAGCATTTGGATTTAGGAAGGTTTCATCTTATCAATATAGTCTGTCTTCCTTTTATCTTGTATTAAATGCATCTGCCTTACTTTTCTAAAGGTAAAATGGCTAAATAACACAGTTACAGCATGTCCAAGTCTGAAATAAGCATGTATCTTCATACTTAGTGTATGATGTATCATCATTCATCCTTTTATTCATTTTCAAACATGAAAGAGAGAGAGAGAGAGAGAGAGAGAGAGAGAGAGAGAGAGAGAGAGAGAGAGAGAGAGAGAGAATGGGCAAGCCAGGGCCTCTAGTCACTGAAAATGAACTCCAGATGTTCCACTAATTTGTGTATCTGGCTTTATGTGGGTACTGGGGAATTGAACTCAGGTTGTTAGGCATTGTACACTACTAGCACCTTAACAGCTGAGCCATATCTCCAGCTTCTCACTCATTTTATTTAATTTAACAATTATTACAACTACTATTTCTGAACACTAATATTAGAAATATCTGGGATCACTTTAAAATAAAAAACAACAATTTTTCCAAAGTGACTGAGAACAAAGTAAATTATTAATTATGAATCCTAAATTACATTCAGAACATTTTTGTTCTTAATTTTTTGTCATTTATAACAATGTTTAAACCTGTGCCAACTAGTTTACCCTCACTCACCTTCTAAGCCTTCTATTTATTACTATTTTCCTCTAATGAGAAGGTTTATTGCTTGACACAGTTTGGAGATGCTCATTTTAGGTGTTAAGAAATGAAAGGCAAGCAGGAAGTATCTACTCCTTGGGAGTGATATTCTCATAGGCATGAAAGAAAAAAAATATAAAGTATGACATGCTTTGTAAGTTGTAGTGTACCTACTTATTCTACACTGCCTGTTTGCTGTTTGGTGAGTGTGGTGTTGTTGATGGTTTCTTTCTCTCACTGCTTGGACCTGTGAAAGAGGGCCTGCCTGTTTCACCATTATAGAAATTCCCAAGGATCTGTATATTCAATAAATCCTTTCCTCCCATAAACTGTGCCTGGCTTGAAGATTCATCCCAGCAATGTGTGAGCTGACTGTGACAGCTTTGGTACCAGGAGTGGGGTAAAATTGCTGAGATGAATCTTACAGTGTGGATTTTGGTCTTCTGGAACTTGTTTCCTGAAGGAACAGACTTGGGCTTGGTATTTGCAACTGAAGATGCCTTCCACAGAGGTAAGTCAATTTTTTTTGGACTATTCTGGTGAGATTCGAAAATGCTAAGGGCAGAGAGAATTGGATTTGAAGGCTTGGCTTGTGAACTTTCTAAGGGGAAGAGAGACTGAAGAGAAAGGTATTAGAACTCTGTTATTTGAATAAGAGCTGGCTGCATTCTACTACCCATGCCCAGAAAGCTTGATCAGGGTTGAATTTAAGAAATGGACTGTTGTGTTTGGTTAATAATATAGAACTGAGAATTTAGAATTTAAGGTTGAAAAAACTCAAAGGAATTTTAACTTACTGGCCTAGAGACTGGTATTTAGGTTACTGAAACTGCTATTGTCATCTAGCAATCCTAAAGAAGATAGCATAACTTCTCTACATTGAAACAATGGAAAAGATGCCTGAGGTGTTTCCACCCAGGAATGCCTGAATGAAAGACTATGCAAATTCTTTTGGATGGAGATAGCTGAAAGGAAGGAACCTGCTCTTCAAAGTCACAATTTATTTTGTCTCTGAATTAACAACATGGCTGTGTCTTGCATATCTGGTATTGCTTTTATATGCATGAGAAATGCATGTGTGGAGTGGGTCATGAACTGAAGTGTGCACATGGTTCCAGGATCCACTTCTGAGATGCAGTATATGGAAAAAAGGCTGTGATAGGCAAATGAAGCCACCGGAAGGTAGACCATGGTTTGCAATGAAGACCTGAAGATATTTTGGATATACCAGGACTGTGCAAGGGCTACCATGGAGTGCTGTTGGCTCAGAGTGGAAGTTTTCCCCAGCTACTCAGCCAAGCTGGAGGACTGGAATTGTAACATAGACTTTCAGCCACTGGTTGTGATCTTGGACTTGAACTACAGATGTTTGATGTTTGCCTGATGGTTGTTCATTTTGCATTGGTCCAGTCTTGTTATGCCTCATAGCAGTTGGAATTGTTTACTTATGCCATTATATATAACTTGTTTTGATTTTATAGAATTCACAGTTAAGGGAACTTACCTAGTGTTGGGGAAGATTATGTATTTCTGGTTGTAAGAGAGAGAATTTTATCATGTTAGGCAGAATTATGATCTTGTTACTGTTTTCATTTGGAAATTAAGTATGATGTAAGGAGATATGGTTTGATGTCAAATTGACAAGGGGTGGACTTGTGATGGTTATGTTTTGTTGTCAACTTGATCTTTTTAATTACCTTGGGTGGGTCCCTGATAATGTTTACAGGAAGTCAGCTTCTCAGTAGAGGGCAGGATATAAGGAAGCTTAGGAGAGCTAGAAAGTGAATATCCTTTCCTGTGGGCAGTGCAGGAAGGAAATGCCAGAGACTCAGGAAAACCATTAAGTCTGAGATAGGGTTGCAGGGCCTTGACCTAAGGCTATATAAGGGGAAAGGAGATTTCTCTCCCTCTCCCCCCTGACTGTTTGCTGTTTGATGTGTGTAGTGTCGGTGAGGACTTCTTTCTGTCTCTGCTTGGACCTTTAACCATTATGGAACTTCCCCTGGATCTGTAGCTTCAATAAATCCTTTCTTCCCATAAACTGTGCCTGGTTTGGAGATTTGTCCCAGAGGCATGTGGCTGACTGTGATATTAGGTTTGGCTCATAACATGCTAAAGGATTACATGGGAACATTTTGGGCCCCAGCCTAACTGAGTAACATTAAGCTAAATTAGAATATGGAATACAGCTGGGTGTGGTGGCACAAGCCTTTAATCCCAACACACTTTTAATCGCCGGAGGCAGAAGTAGTAGCTGAAAAGCCTTGATCCTGTTTGTTGATATTTTGCTTTGCTGTACTCTGCTGATTGGCTCCCACCAAAAACTTTGAATCTTATTGCTTGAGAGAAATAGGCTGAACAATGCAGCCTTGGGTTATAAAAGGCTTTTAGGTGCTGGAGTAAAATGAGATTTGCCCAACATTTCTCTCGGTCGCGTCTGTCTGTCTGACCGTACGCCTGACCTCTCCCTGATTGAGCCCTTTCTCCTGATGTCCCAGGAGACTTGGGCTACCCACAGAAGGCCAAGGGTCCACCACCTCCTCAACAGGAACATGGACACAGGAAAGTGGGGTTCACTGGTTGTCCATTTAGATGTTCATCAAATACTACCAATATGTGATATCTGATATCTGTTGAACTTTCCTTTACAATTATTGAAAACTTGTTAGAGACTTAGAATTTATAGGATTCATTAAGAACAGCTACATGAGTTATAATTTGATTGATATTAATCAAGTATATAGTCACCTGAAGAGATTAATGGGGAATGTTCTTACTGTTTTACCTAAATTGTCAGCAATTAATAGTCTATAATTAATAATTGATGTAATATGACACAGTAAGTTTTTCATATTCTTCTACCTCACATAGAATCATATGTTATAAGAACTGGAAAAGAAACAAAAGAAAACTTGGAATAACATTCACATTCTATAGTTGAGAAAAATACATAGATACCTTCAGAAAGTGAATTCTCTCATGACCTAGATTTATTTATTTGGACACAATTAGGACTAGAATACAGGTGTTTTTTGTTCCAATTCCTTTCTCTTTTTGTCCATATTATAGTATTTTTTCTGTATTTAAAAATCTAGATAGACAGTGAATTCCAAGAACATTAACTTTTTTTTTTTATGGGTGCAGACTGATGAAAAGACAGCAAACCAGCAACTTAATATTCAATGAATAAATAGACTATTTCATTTGCTAATGTTGTTATTCTGATATATTTGATAGAAATTACTCCAGTCAGAATATATTCACATTATTTATTCTATGAAATGCATTAAACTAAAATGAAAATTTGTGGACCCTTAAGCAGGAATAATGAACTAATTTGGTCTGTGCAGTAAGGAAAGGATAGCACACATTCTCAAGGTTACTCTCATACCAACTTCAATATTTCATCACTCAGGCCAGCAGATTTCTACATGAAGGACCACTGATAAATGTATAGTAAGGCATACATACATATATGCATAAATTTACAAGACATTAAAGGTAGATAAAGTCATAATTTTAAATCACGTTCCTCAAAAAAGTTATGTCATAATTAAAATTGTCGATTTTTTTATCACATGAAAATGATGGTTGACAATTCTTTTCTTGGGTCTGAAAACTGGTGTTTGTGTGAGGTAAAAATAAAGAAACAGGCAAATTTTCTGAAAGAAGTGCTAACCAAAGGATACGAATATAGTTGTGTGTTAGCACATCCACTCAAATAATCACTTTCTAAGGCAGCTTCGCCTAACTTTCTGTGAGTGATAGTCATATTAAACTTTAAAGCAGGAGCATACCTCCTTATCATCACTGAGTAAGGGATTTGGAGTGACAATTCAATATATGGTGTTATACTTTATTTATAATTCACAAGTGGCTTAGAAATTCTGACTTTACCTTCCTACTAGTTCCTGTCATTTTCTATTACAGCTGATGTCTAAAGGACAACTTAGTACATCAGTAAAACTGAAATTGCTACAAGTAGATTGGATGATGTCACTGACATCAGAAGACAATGTACCTTTCACCTCTGAAGGTCAAATCGAAGAAGGCTGTGTGTTGTTCTTTCATATTATTACATCTATTTTAAAGCCTTTAACTACTAGCTCCTTACCCGTGTTTTCTTTTTTGTGGTTTTTATCATGTTTTCTTTTTTTTTTATTCCCTTCCATAATTTTAAAACTTGAAAACACCTACTGTGGGGAAATTTCCTATGTATGACACTGTGTTTGAGGAAGTAAAAGATGTCAGTTTACCCTTGTTAGGGTACTAGAAGGAAACATAAGGGATGCTCAAGGGAAATAACTAAGATAGTCAGTTACAGTATATATATATATATATACTGTAACATATGGATATGCCATATCCATACCCTTTCCTTAGCCCTTATCACATAATTTTGCCTCTCTTGTCTTTACAACATAGAAAAATCAGCTTACAGATCTGAGAAATGAAAGAACTATCACTTTCATGTGATAGTTGTGAAAACCATCCATTTGGTTTCTGACATCTGTTATGAACAACATAATTTAGAGTTATGAATATATATATATATATATATATATATATATATATATACATTCATGGAGTTATTATGAGCCAACAAAATTATGAAGCACATATGGGAAAACAAAAGTGTGTTGACATGATCAAACTTAAAGAAGAAAGTGGAAGATTAGGATATAATTTGAGTCTGTCTCTACAAAAGAAGCTACATTGAGGATCTGGAATGCAGAGATTGCTCAGTGGTCAAAGGCACTTGCTTGCAAAGCCTGCTGGCCTGGATTCAGTTCCCCAGTGCCCATATAAAGCCAGATGCACAAAGTTTTGCTTATATCTAGAGTTTGTTCTCAGTGACTAGAGGCACTAGAGGCCCATTCAATTTCTCTCTCTCTCTCTCTTTCTCTCTCTCCCCTTGCTAATATAATGATATATATATAATTATATATAATGCTCATATAATAATATAAATGAATGCTCTTATTATTAATATAAATAAAAGTTTTAAAAAATGTTATTTTGAAGCTCTATCCTCTAGTGCCTCAGAATGTGACGTTATTTAGAAATAGAGACATTAGAGATGGAGCCCTAATCTGACATGTCTTTGCAATAATATGAAGATGGATAAGGGGAGAGACTCAGGGAGGCATAGACACTAGAAGAACAGCATGTGATGACTGAGGCAGAGACTGAGCACCTGTACCCACCCAGGACAGCACAGAGTGCCTTTGTTCCCACACGTTAGGCAAATAACACCTTTCTTTCTTGTGGTTTCAAGGGGAGCATGGATCTTCAGCCACCTGTATTTCAGACTTCTTGCCTTCAGAACTAGGTCAGTAAATTTTGTATTGTTTCTGAAAAAAGGTTTTATCATAACATTTTGTTATGGTAGTGTTATGGATCTCATAGTGTGTTTACTAGAACTGAGTTGCTGTGTAGCTCTACAGAGAAGTAGACTGCTGAATCAAGCTATGACCTTTTGTAGAGAAACACGTGGCCGACTGGGCAGGGATGTCAAGGGCATTATATACTTCTTCTCTCATGTTCTCATTGTCATGGTCATATCTTCCATTAGCTGAGTCTGATAAGAAATCAAAGGCTACGGTAATTTCTTAATGCTGAGTAACAGGTCAGCCTCCTAAGGCCCACATTAGGGTAAAGAAGGATTAAAACTATCTGGAGAAAATAAGACTCCACTTCCCAAAATGCCACCAGCTGGGAAGCAAGCCTTCAAAACACATGGGACATTTGATTCAAATGACCACACAAAAGTGGGGTGTGCATACACATTCAGATAAGAATAGGAAAATTTAGTTTGGTAACAAAATGGAGCAATATCAATCAGAGAAAGTGAACAAAAACCAATCCAAGTCAAACAAACAATACCCACCCTGCATATTTTGGTATATCTTCACACAAAAATAGACTTTTCAAATTGTATTTTGATGAACTATATATAAGATATTACTTGATGACAACTTCTGACTTCCACTCACACATGTGCACCTCACACACACACATGCACAAATACACACACACACACACACACACACACACACACACAGAGTATTTTAATCCAAAAGTTCATCAAGTTTGTGGATATGGGAGAATATCTCAAATCTATATTTTCAGGTACAGGACACAGAGATATTTAAGGGATAAAGAAAAAGGCGATTTTAAAAGGGTGGCAAACACCTTTGTGAAAACATAGTATGACTGTTACATTCTTTTTGCTAAGACAAAACACCTGACCAATGCAGCTGATGGGTGAAAGAGTTTATTTTGGTTTATATACTCAAGGGGATAATTCCAGCATGGTAGGGAAAGGATGGTAGAGCAGAGCCTGGCATTATATCATGTCACATTATCTGACAGAAAGCCAAAGAGTGAGGTGAGCAAAAACTGGCCAGAGAAACTGGGCTGTGACACACTCAAGCCCACCTTCAGTAACACACCTCCTCCAGCAAGGCTCCACTTCTCAATTCCTCACCTGCTGGGGAGCAAGCATTCAAAACACAGGGGAGATTTCTGATTCACACAACTATACACGAGTTGTGTATGTATGTGCAATCAGCCTCTATAGTTCTTCTGAGGACACCATCAGGATTCATGGGGACAGTATTAGCACTAAGATGCCTACCTGTCATCCATTTCATACTGTGCAGCCACAAATGAAAAATTGCTAGTTTAAGTAAAACCCCATTTCAGAAACACAGGGTAGATACTCCATTAGCATCAGCTGGCTCAGAACCTGACCAAGGAGTATTCAGGAAATTACATGGTGAAGAAAAAAAAACATAAAATTTATTCTTTTCCAATGGCTGCTTCTCTTTGTATCAATTCCACAAGAACTAATTTAAAACCCCTGGGTGGATAATTCATGTTAAAATTAAGCCAATGGTAAAGAAAAAAGTTTGCAACGAGAATGTGGCATAATAAAAAATAAAGCCAATTACATAACTACAAGAAAAGGTATAAATATGCCAATTTAAACAGTAACCAGTATAAGTAATGTGTAACTTCAAAAGCCTAATACAAATAAGACAAAATCGATATTGCTGAAATCAACATACATTATAAAAATAATTAGATTTTATTACTAACCCTGATAACTACTATATATTTATTTGGATTTTTATTGCTCTGTGTTTAATAAAATATCTGTGATCTCTTGAGTTTTATGAAGCATTTCATCATGTTAATATTACATTCCCTTCATATAACTTGAAATAATTACCAAATATTTCTAAACTACATGTATGTGAATAAATTCATCAGGTTTGTGAGACTGAAAATGTTGGCACATCTTCTCCCACTTATGAAATGTTAATGTTCCTATTTAACATATTAATTCATTGGAAAAATCTCTTAGAACATAAAAGGTGAAGCAGGCAAGTTTGTTGTACTTTTATAACTATATTCTACACATCTGGCTACAAAGTTCCATATGATAATGGTTTAATTTTCTTTGACTACTAAACATACTTCAGGGTAGATTCAACATTGCAGTCATCAGAATTACCTCCATTATCTCATTTCATTTCCTGTGTTAAGGAACTAACTGCTGAAATCTAGCTTCACATGATTACCAGCTTTGTGTTTGACTGTGCCACTGTATTTACAAAACATAGAGAGCATATCTCCTTCGAGACTAATAGCTCATCTGCTTGACAAGCAGTGAATTTGTGGGGTGAGGGTCTGTGATTCATTGCTTGCCTAGCATCAGTGGAGCCCGGAATTTGATTCTTAGTCCTGAATAAAATGAGAGACTTTTATATTGTTTTCCATTACCACTAAGATTTTATCATAATTTTTGCAAATTCTCAACTAAGGCAAAACCTGTCTGTCAACGTTGTGCAATGTCATGGAATATTGTTGATTTGTCACTTAATTGTTGGGCAGCATTATCAAAATCCTCCATTTCTTTCATAAAAAATGTTTTTTTAATTCCTCTGTCCTTTGTGAAGATGAAGGGTCACAGACATGACGAGTGTCTAACTCATGTTGGCTTCTGTTATTGTTCGCTTATTATTATCTCTAGAATTCTATTAATAATGATTTATTGAGCTTCCACTTCTTTCTGTATTCTCTCATGCTACAATTTTGTGGACCTCTTAAAAATTCAGATCTGAAAGAAAAAAGAAAAGGAATGGAGAGATTGCTCAGCAGTTTAGGTACATGCCAGCATAACCCAAAGAACAGAGTTTGATTCCCCAGTACCCATGTAAAGCCACATGCACAAAGTGGTGCATACATCTGGTGTCCTTTTACAGTGGCTGGATGCCCTGACATGCGCCTTCTCTCAGTCTGTCTTTCTCCTCTCTCTCTGCTTGCAGATTAATATATAAAAATATTTTTTCAAAGTCAGAGCTGGCTCTTCTTGCTTGTAGCAGAATGCTCCCATATAAAGACTCTAAGTTCATTCTTTGTTCTTTGTGTTCTCATTTATGTTTATTCTGTTCATGTTAGTGATTCCTGAATATGTATGTGCAGCCTCTTGTGGAGGTGATAAAGTTTCCTTTTTAACAATTTTGTTTTGTTCCATATGCCACAAAAAGGTATTTTGTAAGAAGTAAAGATGTGCAAAGAAAGTATAACCATTTTCTGTGAGAAAGGATATGACAATGTATCCTTGGGCTCTTCTCCAGCATGAAAAGAGAACACTGTGAGGTGTAGTCTCCCTACCAAATACTGGGTCTGAATATTTGCACCCTTACTACATGCCTACACTACTATTCTATCTAACTAACCATGAGATAGGTTTAGGACGTTGATCCTGGGAGGTTTCATGAAGTTGAAATTTCCATGAGTGAGGTGAGTACCTACATAAAAGAGGTCCCATAGCACTTTGTCCTTTTGCACTAATAGAAGATACATCATTAAAGTTTTGTCTATGAAAAAAAATTGCCTTCAGCAGATACCAGATCTGCCAGCTATCCTCCCAAACTGTGAGGAATAGACATAAATAAGTCACAAATATTTTGTTTTAGAAGTCCAATAAATTAAAACAAACTTATAGTAAATGCTTAGCAGATGTCAGTTTCATGTGGTCCTCTGTTCACAACATAACTATCATTCCTCGAGAAAGTTTAATTATTGATTTTCTCCTAGGCTGCTTGCTTCACTGTGACAAATTTGTGGCCGATCTATACATGATACCACAGAGGCACTTGACCCCCATTGCCAGCAGGGCTGCCCATTGAGTTCAGTGTTATAACCAACACTTATTTTTCCATTTTTTTTTGTTACAGAATGTCTGTCAACCTGGAGACATTATAAAATGATGGATTTTAGAGTCTCTCTCACAGGACCCTGGTCTATGTGCTACACATCCATCATTCACAAGCTATTAGTGTTCAGAGTCTTCAATGGTGGAATTAAGTACAAAAGCTCTGTTATTATATTATGTCTTATAATATAAAAGGGAAAGTGGGGAATGAAAGAAAATTCAATGCATATGAAGTGGTCTCTGGATAGAACTAAACATAAAAGATTGGATGATCTAATGATAACATGTTAAATTCATGACTTGGTATAAAGAGATTATATTAATTATTTTAATTTCAGCCTACAGAGTAACAAAAATACTATACAGGGATGCCATCAAATTGCATCAGGTTTATCAAATTATATCTAAAGTTGTCACTTAATAAATATGTATTTAGACTAATTATATATTTTAACAAGTTAATAAATATGTTTCTTTCTCTAAAAACATTTTGAATTACAGGTCTTTTACTAGAGCATTGAGATTCCTGACAAAATTAGATGTTCTTTGACAACATCTCATTTAAGTATATATGTGGAGAAAATGATAGTTTATAAAATGATGCCACAAAAATTAAATATCATTTTTACCAGTATATGATTTTATCTTCTGTCAATAAAATTTATAAGTCAAAGAAAGTAGACATGGATGTTTGGACAAGTTGTCACCCTTCTTTGAAATTTGCTTCTTCAAACCTGTTTATTAATATCTTTTTCTTAAATCTAGAGTACCTATCATTCTACTGCTCTCTAGTATTCTCTCTCTCTCTTTTTCTCCCTGTTATCCTCCTCTCTCTCTCTCTCTCTCTCTCTCTCTCTCTCTCTCTCTCTCTCTCTCTCTGTGTGTGTGTGTGTGTGTGTGTGTGTGTGGTGTGTTTAAAGAGGTGAAAAAGTAGAATGATAAATTAAGCAGGCTAGAAGGCTTATCACATGAACTTCAACTGTTAAATTCATTAAGATATTGGTTTATAATCATGTTTTTACAACCATATTCATTTTGTTTGACCTGGAATTAAAATAACTTTTTAAATCCATGGCCTAGGACTTTCATAGTTCAGATTGAGGGGTGAATTTGTGTTATAGTTTCTCAAAAAAAAATACTTCCTTGTTTCAAATCAAGAGGTTATAGGTGAGCATAAGCATGACTCTTTTCCCAGAGAGTGACTTGCTGTTATTTAGACAATGTTGCATTCAATAAAATATCAGATTGATTCCATTATTATGAACAAACATCCTATGTACATATGCAGAAATGTCACTAGGTTTTCATTGATTTGGTTGAATACTGTGATGGTAAAGTTTGGTTGTCAACTTGACCTTTCAAGTAATCTTGGGTGGGTCTCAGGATGTTCAGAGGAAGGCCACCTCTCAGTAGGGGGCAGGATGTAAAGAAGCTCAAAGGAGCTAGAAGTAAATATCCTTTCCTGTGTGGGCAGTGCATGAAGGAAACTCCAGAGACTCAGGAAGCCATTAATTATGGGATAGAATTGCAAGACCCCACCCTAGGGCTATATAAAGGTGAAAGGAAATTCTCTTTGACTCTCTCCTGCCTATTTGCTGTTCTGTGTGTGGTATAGCTGATGGGTTTTTCTCTCTGCTCGGACCTGTGAAAGGGGGCCAGCCTCTTTCACTTTTATGGGACTTCCCCTGGATCTGTAGCTTGAATAATTTGTTTCCTCGCATAAACTGTGCCTGGTTTGGAGATTGATCTCAGTGGCATGTTGATAACTACAACAATTACCTAAGACAAGGAACTTAAGAGAGAAAAAATATTTGACTCATAGTTTGAGCATATAGTTGATCATGATAAGAACCATCATGACAAGAAAAGCAAGGATCACTTTCAATCAGAAATCCGAGATGAACACTGGTAGTTTTCTGGCTTTACTCATTCTTTAAAATTCTGCTCAAGATTCCAGCTCATGGGGTGGTATGGTCCACATTCAGATTGTGGTCTTCCTTCCTTACTCATACCTCTTTGAAAATGTTCTCACTACAGACCCAGAATTATATATTTAAAGTGATACTAAATCCAGTTATAATAGATAACAAAGATTAACCATCACAATCACTAACAGCAGCAAGTCAGGATATATGCCTGTTGAATCCAGATGTTATGTTACATAGTGTGATGGTTTGATACAGGCGTCATAAATGAATGTGTTCTGAATGCTCTATCCACAGTTGATGGCAGTTTTGGAATTAGAAACTTTGTTGGAACTGTGTTGGGGGGGGCGGGCTTTTGGGGTTATAGCTAGGCTTCCCTTGCCAGTGTTTGGTACACCTTCCTGCCACTGCTTGCAGTGCTGTGGCAGAGGTTATATCCACCCCTCTGGTCATGCCATGGTTTTTCCCTGCAATCACAGAGCTATGCCTCGAGTCAATAAGTGAAAATAAACCTATTCCTCCACAAGGTGCTTTTTGGTTGGGTACTTTCTGAACAGTACCAAGAGGAAGTTGACTACAACAGTTTTGGTACTAGAAGTGGGGTCTGTCATAGCTGCTAGAACTCTGATTCTGTGGGTTTTGGCCTTTTGAAACTGATTTGCAGGAGGAATGTGGAAAGATTTGGAGTCTCAGCCTAACAAATGCCTTGCAATGCTGTGAGTACAGTTTGAAGAACCATTCTGGTTAGAGTTGAAAGACCTGAATGCAGTGAGAACTACGGACTGTGAGGTTTAGCTTACAAGGGTGAAAAAGAACTTTGTCGAGATTGTGCCAGAAGCAGTTTGTGTGAGAGGCTTTCTGTGTTCTGCCCTGCCTGTGTCCTGAGAACTTGTGCATGGTTGCTTTTAGTGGAATTGGACTGGTGTGAGCAGATGGATATGGCACAGCAAGAAATGAAATCTCTAGGCTGAAACAGCTGCCCGTTCAACTGCAACTGTTTGAGAGATAACAACAATTGAGATTGGGCCAGGTGACCTGCATTAGGAGAGTAAGAAGAATATGTAGTCTTTTGAAGTAAGGGGTCTGTCATGGTTTGATCCTGGTGTGCCCCACAAACAAATGAATGTGTTCTGGGTAATCAATCCTCAGCTGAAGGCAGTTCGGGAATTACAACCTCACTAGAGCTGTGTTGTTGGGGGCGGGCTTCTGTGGTTGTAAACCAGCTTCCCTTTGCCAGTATTTGGCACACCTTCCTGCTGCTATTTCCAGTGCTGTGGCGGAGGTGATGTCCACCCCTCTGCTCATGCCATCGTTTTCCCTGCCAGGATGGAGCCTCCTCTCGAGTCCATAAGCCAAATAAACCCATTCCTCCATAAGCCGCTTTTGTTTGGGTTCTTTCTTCACAACAACTAGAAAGATGACTGCAACACTTTTGGTACCAGGATGTGGGG
Organism: Zapus hudsonius; assembly: GCA_004024765.1. Classification (NCBI taxonomy): domain Eukaryota; kingdom Metazoa; phylum Chordata; class Mammalia; order Rodentia; family Dipodidae; genus Zapus; species Zapus hudsonius. The sequence continues at coordinate 12,212 of PVHP010014136.1, read as the reverse complement.
TCATCTATTCCTGTTAGAACCCTGATCTTGTGGCTTTAAGCTTTTGGAAGTGATCTGCAGGAGGAATGTGGACAGATTGGAAACCTCGTCCTAAGAGGTGCCTTGAAATGGTTGTAAGTACAGCGTGATGGGTCATTCTGGTCAGAGTTTAAAGACCTGAATGCAGTAAGAACTATGGACTGTGAGGTTTGGCTTACGAGGGTGAGAAAGAACTTGGTCAGGACTGTGCCAGAAGCAGTTTGCCTGTGAGGCTTGCTGCATTCTGCCTGCCTGTGTCCTGGAAACCTGTGCAGGGTTTTTTTACATAAAGATGGACTGGTGTAAGCAGATGGAGATGGCACAGAAAGAAGATGTTTGGGTTGAAACTGCAATTGTTTGAGAGATTAATTACAACCATTGAGACTGGGCCAGCTGGTCTGCATTGGAACAACAGGAAAAATGCAGGTCCTTTGAAGTAAGGGGCCTGAATGCTTTATTCCCCCCTGGATTAACAAGTTGGTAGGCCACCTTGTTCTGTGGAGTAAAAGAAATGAAAGAAAAAAGGGTCATTGAATTTGCAACACAGTTTTGTTTTTGAAAAATGGCCATTGGCATGTGAAGCAGGTGTGCTAGGTTGTCTGCACGGAGCCCGATGGAGCTATGAGGATGAACTGTGGGTTGCAATGGAGACCCAGCGAATTTCAGGACTATGGATGGGTGCCAAGGCGAGCTGCCAGCACCGGATGAAGTTTTCCCTGACTGTGAGTAGCTGAGCTGGAGGGGTGGAATTGAATCTCCAAGAGACTTGTGTTATTGGTTATAATCATTGAACTTGGAGTTAGAGATTGATGGTGTCCTGTTTGTTTTAAATCCTGTTTTGGTCAATCTGTTTTTGCTGTACCTCATGTCTTACATTGTGAATATTCTGTGCCATTATGGGTTTATTATTGGCATTATGGCTCAATTGAAAGCTGTGGGGACTTAAGATTTTAGCTGAACACATTGTATTTGCATCATGTATGATTATTAGTTTGTGGTGGCCGGGGGAGGACTGTCATGATTTGATCCAGGTGTCCCCCACAAACAAATGAATGTGTTCTGATAGATTGATCCTCAGCTGATGGCAATTTGGGAATTAGAACCTCACTAGAGCTGTGTTGTTGGGGCAGGCTTATGGGGGTTATAAGCCAGCTCCCCCTTGCCAGTATTTGGCACACCTTCTTGCCTCTGTTTGCAGTGTTGTGGCAGAGGTGATGTTCACCCCTCTGCTCATGGCAACATTTTCCCTGCCAGGATGGAGTCTCCCCTGGAGTTTGTAAGCCAAATAAACCCATTCCTCCACTAGCCGCTTTTGTTTGGGTTCTTTATGAGCAGCAACTAGAAAGCTGACCGCAAATGGTCTGAATGCTGAAGGAGGTTTCCTGCTTGTCAAAGTTGCCTTTATTACCCCTGTATTAACAAGTCATTGGACCATTTGGTATATGGAGGATAACAAATGCAGGATGAGAAGGTCTTTGGATTTGCAACATGGTTTTTTGGCCATGGAGGAGGGGAGAAGGCAAACCAGCCAGAAAATTCAGGACCCAAGTCATAGCATAGCAGCATGGTTCCTGGATTTGACTTTCCTTGTTGTTTTGACAATCTGGAGCTGATGAAGTTATCAATCCAAAGTCCAATGGGCATTGATGAAAACCACAATATCCACAAATATAAAAGCTTGTTCTCAACCTGAAGAAAAGGAGAGGGAAAGAAGTAAAACTTATATGAAATAAATGCTGCACCACAAATTGTGTAATGCCAAAGTAATTAGCTTTAATCTCTACTCCAATGAACATCCAGCAGAACCCCAGAGTTGTACTCTTTCCTGGAATTGTGATGCTCTCTCTGACCCTCCAGAGAAAACAGTCCTACAGAGTTAGTATCTGCAACCCCATTGGTCTCTGAAAAGGAATTCAAACAGATAAACAAATGCTGATTAATAAGTGAACAGAATTTCTAAGCAAAGAAATAGAAGCTATTAAGGAAAATATAAAATCAGAAACTTTAAGTAATAAGGTACAAATATTCCATAAGTGGGCAGAAAAGCAAAATAGGGTGAAAAGTCAATGAAGGTGAACTTGCCCTCTTGGACCAGCAAGGAATGAACAATAGACTGTAAAACTGCATAGAAGCTCTTCACCAATGAAATTTGGATTACAAAGTGTTGTCATTGGAGCTTCAGAATAAAAAAAATCTGAAGAACCTCAGATTAAAAGAATATAAAAAGTCTGAAACTTTCCAAATTTGGTAAAAACATAAACATGAAAACACAACAGAGAAGGCAAGCCTTAAGTGCTTTTTTAATAAAACAGAACAAGCCCACACCGAGAAGCACCACAATCAAACTTGTCAATAATAGGAACAAAGAAAATTTCTGAAAGCAACAAGAGCCCTTACCTACAGGGAGAAAATAACTCAAATGATGAATGATATTTCTGCAGAAAAAAATGGAGGCCAGGAGGAAGAAGCATGACATTTTTCAAGTGCTCAAAGGGAAAAAAAATTCTCAAAGCCTCTATCCAAAAACAGGGAAATCAAGATACGAAAAGGATACAAAAGGACAGTTCTTTATTATTTTTTTAAAGATGTAAACAAACACGAAACTTTGACCATTGAAAATGTAGAACTAAATTAGCAAAAATGAGCACAAGATATATTTATTCTCTCCTTGGCTTTCTCCTTTGTCTGTGCCTTCCAACACAATCCTAAATGCATGCATTGAATTTATTTTAAAAAAATTGAACTCCAAATGGGATAGGGTTAATAAACATGCAGGGAGGAAAATTTTGTCTATTTACTTGAGTTGGTTAAATGATAACACACTTATATTATGATCAAGTATGTAAGTTACATAACCCTTTGAGCTACTACTTACATATTATTCAAGGGAAATAACTCACAATCACTACATCAAAATGAATTTGTATATGTCATTAACTCATTTGAATGTATGAAAAATAAATTTCAAGGGAAAGGAATAGAAACAAAAAACAATTTGAATAACCTATAACTATTAAGGAAAAACTTTGGATATAAAATTATCTCTTCTAAATCAGAAATCTTGAAGCCCAGATGGTTTCATTGGAGAATTCTAAAAAAAAAAAAAAAGTTAAAGAAAAATTAGCACCAATTCTACAAGAAAGGAGAAAATAACAATTTCAAATTCATTTTAATGTATTTTTAAAATATATGTGGAGAGAGAGAGAGAGAAAGAGAGAGAGAGAGAGAGAGAGAGAGAGAGAGAGAGAGAGAGAGAGAGAGAGAGAGAATGGGCACTGCAAACAAACCCCAGTCTGGCTTCCCAGTCTGGCTTAACATGAGTATTTGAGAATCAAACCTGGGTCATTAGGCTTTCAGGTAAGCACCTTACCTGCAGAATCATGACTATAGACCTCATTCACTTTATGAAACTAGGTGCTACTCTGATTGCAGATATAGAAGAAGACATTAAATTAGAAAATGATAGGCAAGTTAACTGAAGTATTATATAAAAATACTAACAAAATACTAGGAAATGCAGTTCAGAAACATGTGTACAGAATGAAAAAGAAGGACTTAGTCCCAAGATGTAGGCCAGATTTAGTTTTTCACAGAATCTACATGGTCATAGTAATGCATGCATAGATAGGATTTGATAAATTAAATATCTGTTGAAGTTCAAAATTCCAGGAAAATAGAATTAGAGTATCGCCTTCAAATTAAAAAGTACTATTTACAAATTCTAAATTCATGCCTAACACCATTCACCTAATGGTGTTAAGGAATAGGAATAGCATATCTAATCATCGTTATTCAGCATACTGCTCATAACTTTAGTCTGAGAAAATAACAGAAATAAATACTAAATGGAGATGAAGCAAGTAAATTGTGTTTTCAGTTTATATTAAAGTTATAAAATAAAAGCCTCAGCCAGGCTGGTGGCACATGCCTTTAATCCCAGCACTCAGGAGGCAGAGATAGGAGGATCTCTTTGTGTTCAAAGTCACCGTGAGATTGCATGGTTAATTCCAGGTCAACCTGGGCAAGAATGAGACCCTACCTCAAAAACCCAATTGAAAATAATAATAATAATAACCCTTAGTATTCACTCAAATGATAAAAAAGTATATTGAAACCTATAACCTGCAATGGACATTTACTGGTCCTTTATTATTAATAGGGAGAAACTGCAAATAGCCAGGATATATAACAGGAGGTGAATGACAAAGCAAATCATTCTACATCCATTGAATGGAATATTATTCAGCAAGAAAAAAATTGAAATTACAAATAAATCAAGAAAACTAGGAACAGTCTTTTATTGCAAATAGAAGTCTTTACAAAAATCCTACACGATGTTTAATTTCAGTAGATGACATTTTTGAAAATACAAAAATACAGAGACAGTCAAAAGGTCAGTGGTTCCTAAGGGTTTGATTGAAAAGGAAGAGTAAAGAAGAACAGGATATTTTTAGAGAGATGAGGAAAGTATCCCTTATGGTACTATAATAATGGCTACATATTCCTGTTCAATTGTCAAAATCCACCATATATACAATCCTGAGTCATTCCTAATGAATGCTAAGAATAGGAGATTTTGATTATATAAATAACAGTATATCAGTATGTCTCTTCAATTATTACCACACTAATTGAAGATAGTGGGAGAGAGGAACATACATAGCAGTGAGAGGGATTATATACAAACTCTGTTGCCAAGTTGTTTTTTTTCTATAAACTTCACTGAAATTACATATTCATTAAAGTAACATGAAACTTTCATTGTTCATCATTGCATTCCTTTGAGGCAATGCGGCAAAGTAGAGTTTTGATGTGTATCTTCCACGTGGTCAGAAGTAGGATGCATTGAGAATTAATGTATGCAGGCAGGGGATAGGGAACTGGATTTCAAAATGAAGACTGAATTTTGTCAAGGGCTATTTAATATTTTGCTAACTTGTAACAAAAGATATCACAATGAAAGTGTTTAAATTTTAATCATACTACAAAGAAATTTTATTGGTTTTAAAAATACTCCTGTCTATGTATTAGCTGAAATTAACTTCTCTTACTAGCTCACAACCAAACACCTACATGTAAGCAATTGGTTTAAGAACTTGGGAAGAAAAATAGCATGAATGCTGGTTGTGCAATTTTTAGGATAGAAGACTTTGTGCCAATAAGCAAATTGAGACCTAGCACCGTGTTTCTCTATGAAGCGTCTTAAACAATTCACTTAATGTTTTTGGGTTTATGAGAAAAACACAAGTTTATGAATAGAATTCATGCATATTTTTCTCAAATGTTTCACAAGTAAAGATCTTTTTATTATCTTTTATAAACTCATGTTTTATCTTTGTAAGCAAGTGAACTGCATTTTAAATCAATGTCTATTTTTCTCTATTCTTATTTTCAAAGGCAAGAACATATATCATTCAGAACATTTAATTACCATGAGACAGATAAGCAGGGTTCCCAAACTGAATTGATAGGGATTGTTCTGTGCAAATATAAAGGATGTGATTTTATTTAACCCATGCAACTTTACTGAGATTCTCCTCTAGGCATTTTAAAATACTGACAATCTGTCCTGGGAATTGCATTAACTTTATTGGATTTTTATGAAGATTAATGAATCATAGCAAACTATGCGAAAAGTTTAATGCAGTCAATGAAAACAATAGCAATTTTAAATGTTAAGAATTTTGTTAACATCATCAACATCACAACCCCAAACAACTTTCTCCTTTCCCTTATTATCATCATTTATCATTTTTCGTTAGCTGCTTTCCAAATACATGTGTACAAATCATGTTTCCCTTAGCTGCACACTTCTTGAATGAGGCCAGATCACCTTTCCTTGGATGCTTGTTCAATGTCTGAGACAAAGCTGTAAGAATTGCTGACTTTGCAAAGTTTCTTTGACACCCCTAAAAGTATCCCATGTGCTCCATGGCATCTTCTTCATATATTTCAACCCTTCAATTCAAGAAATATGTGTGAGGCAGGATAGAAAGAGGAAAAAATTTAGGAGATCGTATTGTTTGTTTATCTTTTAGATTAATCATCCTGTTGAATTCTCCCTTAGACACTGTGTTCTCATGTACTAAATTATAAGTGAAAAAGTCCTTTAAAAGTCTTTGAAAGTCAATGTAATTTTAAAAGCAACTCAAACACATGCACACCAACTTTTAAGCATTCGCTCTCTTTTTTGAGGAGCTTCTCTCTCTCCATGACTGCTTGTGTTTAAAGCTATAATAAAATCCTTTTTTTTAAATAAACTCCAGCTTTACTTCATACTAACTCATCCTGGTGTTCTTTGTACCTCATAGCCAAGACTCAGAGCTTCATCCCCATGCTGGTCTTGAAAATTCTCCTCAGACTGCTACAAAGGACACCATGAATGCTGCATCACTTACTTCCTCTGTGACTGACATCACAATTCCCAATCTTTTCCTGGGTACTGGGTATACAGGATATCACTGATGGACATACCTGCTTTCAGGCATCAATGATTCAGTACTGATATTTCATGCACTTGAGAACTTCATGGGGATAAAGGTTATCTATCCTCACTGCTGGAATGAATAATATTAGCTTTGGATGCAGGTGTCACTTTTTCTCTATATATCTATCTCTTTCTCCTTTATTTAACTGTACAATAAATGATCTAAATGCTTGTTTATCGACTGAAGAATGGAAAACATGTTAATATCCTTTGACCATTTTTACATGTGTTACAAGGCATTTTGATCAAATTCCCCCCATTTCTTTTTCTTGCCCCCCTCCCTTATTTCTCTTCCAATGAAGCATTTCCTCTTTCCAACTGCTCTCTCTTCTACTTTGATTTATTTTTGTATCCTCCACCATTCACAACAGAATGTTGATGGATGCAATATTATGTAAGATTATCTTTGTTTAAAAAATAAATACACAATATGTTCATTACTAAACAGTTGCTTTTAGGGACAATCACCTGGATTTTCAGGGTGAAAGAGAGCTTATGCCCCTATTCATGAATCAACATTCTTTCACAGTTGGGGAATGTGTTTCATCAGGACTTTCCTAGAAATTTACAAGGAAATAGCTAAAGCCCCTGAATCACTCTCACTTTTTTAGGTGATCCAGAGTCAACTTTATTCATTATCATACTAAATTTCCCAACCATAGAAATACTGTCAGCCACTGTTGGCAGTGATGTTGGTCTTGGAAGTGTGGAAGTGAGCATGCCCAGGATTATGTTCACCTTTACCTGAGGTGGTGAGGATAGCCTGTATGAAATGTCCTACTTCCTGCAATTAAAACCCTTTGATTTCTTTGTTGGAAAAGCACTGCTTAGAGAATTACCTCTCATTTATGCCTTGCTTGCTGCATGTGAGAAACCTTTATATATTTACCTCCTGATTGTGCCTATGGAATATGCTGTCACTGAGGGATGATCTCATTACATTACTATCCTTCTGAAGCAAGTTAAAGGAAGTGGTTTCTCACAAGAGACTGGAGACTGGCAGATCAGTCCATTTCTCTCCTTTCAATATCCATTCTAGGAAGCAATACTGTCAAAAGAAATGGCAGCCAGAGATGGTGATGTTGTAGAAATATCCAGTAACAAACAGACAAAGCTTTCACAGCAAGAGGAAAGGGAGTTTTAATTTTACACCTGGGAAGCCCTGGTGGTCCAAGCATAAATGAAACATTGGCCCCAAACCCCGGTTACAAAGAGATTTTATGGTAGGACACAGAGATGTGTAGTGAAATTAGGCATGGGAATTAACAAGCACAAGCAAGCGGATGCCTAGACCTAGCAACTCACACATTTACAAAGTTTTCCAAAGAAGTCAGATAATCCTCCTCAGGTATTCTCCGGCCTGTCTTTTCCTAACTTCCTTATTACAGTTAAAGCAATTACTTCTTTGTCTCACTGAACTTCAAAGCTCTGGTAGTTTCTCACCTCATGCTATGGGACTGGCCATCTGTGGCCTGCAGAATGTAACAATGAATATAAGGGAGGGGACAGTGAGCTCATGCTCATTTTGCTATAATAGGGACACACGCCGTGCTACTCATGAGAAGTTCTTTACTGAGATCTCTACTGAGATGAAGCTAGGACTTTTGACCACACTACACAAAAGAATTTTGGGACAAGTGCATTGGCAAGGATATTACTGCTGATAAGCTAGAAACATAGGTCAAAAGTGTAGCACCAGGAAATCTAGACACCATTTACATCTGAGCAAAGGGAAAGGAAATATAAGATATTCAGCCTTAAGGATGACTCACTATTTAAGATTTTTATGAGGGATGTATCTATAAAAAAAGGAATGCTGCCTCAATATAAGCAACCTTCACAGAAAATGTTGTTCATTGTACTGGAGTTCCAGAATTTCATCTGACCAGATACTCCATTGGAGCCATTCTCTTCTCAGGTCTCCTGAATTTTCCACCATTGCAGCCTGGACAGCATCAAATGCACCATGCTCTTCTTCACCTTCTCACCAGAGAGGCATCCACCATGTCTGAGCTCCTCTAATTTGCTATTGAATGTGCAGCCTCCAGAGTCTGCTTGAGATCTTGCAGGCACGTTTGATTATGAAATGTACCTTTTTTGTCTCGAGCCTTGTCCTGTCTGATTTCCTGCGCTTTTTCCTCTTGGCTTTTTAAATTAAAGTTCTAGTCCCCTGAGTTGTATCTCTTGCTTGAAGCTGTCATCCTGTCCAAAGATAACAGCACTGTATTTACCATTACAAAGAGGAGAAAATAAGATGAGAATGAAAGACTTGTTTGACCTATTAGTGATACTGTCTTTTCATTATAAAATAATAAACTGTTTAGCTGATAGATGTGCCAGATTTTAGTCATAAATGGATCTCCACGACTATGTATTTTGTCCTTTCTGGTCTGGTTCTGAAAATAAGAGGCTATTTTAATCAACACAAAAAGATTAACTCTTGGTTAAAAAGAAAGTTCTCTACTGACCTCCCAACTATCTGTGTGGAGTTGGATCTAATTTTTAAGAAAAAGCTAAATAAAACATGATTAAAGAAACAGATCATAAAAGTGTATGTCTTTCACTTTTGAATTGTTTTTGTCAAAGTGCTAATATATTTAATTAAAGGGAATATTTTATGAACTGTGACTGTATAGAAACTAACTACAATTTTGGACTCTTGAAAATTAAAACACTATGTGAAACACTATTTATAGGAAATTAAATTCTCCCAATTATATTTCTTTTTTAATTGGATGCAGACGTGAACTAGGTATATATAGAAATATTTTAATTGCAAATAAAGTGCCAAAGACATTTTTCTATGTATCCATTTGATATCTGCATGCTTCTTTTGTTTAATTCCACAGTCTAAATATTTCTAAATGCATACCAGCTGCATTGTCAAATGACAAGCTTAGAGGCTGGAGCTTAGAAGGTAATGTCTGAGAGTATATATTACAACTGTGATAATATAAGCAAAAGGAGATATTGCTAATAGAGCAGAGTATTAAGAAAGAAAACCCCTAGATGACCTAAAGTATAATATGTTATCCTTCATGAACCAGAGCAGTACTTAGAAAAGAATACCTTAATATGCTCTCGGAATCACTCAAACCTTGATGTTGTGATTCAAGTCTAATCAAGGTCAGTACTGGGTGATTGATCTTAGCAGAAGTCAGATTAATATGTCGTTGACACTAAACCTGATTAGACCAGGTCTCCATTGAAAGTATTATGCAGGAATAAAGACATATATCTAGGCTATTCAAGAAAAAAAAAAGTAGTTATTGTAGCCTGTTATGAAAAGTACCAGCATAATATCTGATAAATTTAGTAATAAATTAGCATTAACAGAAACTAGGAAGCATTATATAAGTGATGCTATTTAAGAGGCATGATTTCATTTATTTTTTCTCAGCATGTAGCATTAGATAGAAGCAGCTGGATAATAGTATAATTGGGTAACGACTGGACTTAGCAAAAGTATGTATAAGAAAATGTGCCCTCAAACATCAAGGGTGGCTATTTGTGGGGGGGGGGCAGGCAGGAAGGGTTGTGAGTATGCGTGTGTGTGTGTGTGTGTGTGTGTGTGTGTGTGTGTGTGTGTGTGTGTGTGCCTTCTATGACAGCTGAGTTAGGAAAAATGGAACATGAATTTTCCAACCCTGACTGAAGAGTAAAATAAAAAAAAAATACAGAAGCTTGCAGCTAATTTTCTTATATCCACTAAAATCAGTCCAGACTCAGAATCGTCAGGATGTCTTTCTTAAATTTTTTGAAGATTCTCCTCTATTTTTGTAGTGTGTATTAATTGTGCAAAAGTGTCTCACGATAACATTTTCATACATGTACACAACAATGCACTTTGATAATAGTCACATCTCTAATACTTTCTTTCCCCCCTCTGTTTTCATGCATGCTTATTTTATGTTTTTAAGTTAAAAACAAAGTATGGTTTCATCATGAGACTTTAATACGTGCATGTCATTATCCTTTGTCATTTTGCATCCCCTCTTCCCTTGCTCTCCCCTATCACACCTTCCACTGTCCCCCCAGCTGGTCCCTCTCCTCCTTTTAAACCTCACTTTTAAATTTTTTGTTGTTATTGATAAGTAGAAACTTGTATGAACAAGTCAGGTGTTGATACCATTTCAGTCCTCTCTGCCCTCATTACACTGAGGGGCCTCTTCAGTTAGGTTGCAGGTGTGCTCCATGGGATTTAGCAGCAGACAATTATTGGTGGGGGCAGTGCCTCTGGATATCCCACCCCCCCACACACACACTCTATGTCACATGTATTGTATTACTTTCTGACTTATATTTTCCCCCTGGGTTCCCTTATTTACTTTTTTTTTTTTTTTTGAGGTATGTTTTTGCTCAAGCCGAGGCTGACCTAGAAGTCACTACATAGTCTCAGGGTAGCCTTGACTCAAGGCAATTGTCCTATCTTTGCCTCCTAAATGCTGGGATTAAAGGCATGCACCACCACACCCTGTTTCCTTATCTTCTTTTAAGTAAAGAGATTTCCAAAGCTGACTACTTTAAAACTGACTATATCACAGCCACCACCACTCTCATTAATATCTATTTCTGCCACATTTCTATTGTTCACACACTATACATATATGTATATATATATATATATATATATATATATATATATATATATATATATATATATATATATATATATATATATATATATATATATATATATATATATATATATATATATATAAATAATCTTTTGTCTTATAGTAGGATGAAATACTAATCCTGACAATTATGTCCCTTGAAATCCTGCCATTGCATAGATAACCATGCTATAGATAACAAGCCAAGAGAAGCCATGAAGGGCATTATCAATGCCCACATCATATATCTATATATTTTTTCTATATTATTTTCATCAATATGGGAAGGCACAGTGGTTCTTGTAAAATGTAGATAAGAATGTTTTCATTTAAGTCTCTGATGAAATATTTGAGATATATAACATGCCAAATGTATAACCTGGCTATTTGCCAGACATGGGAGAGATTTGTTAAAGTATTTTATGACTAGAATGTATATCCTGAGCAATCAATATCCATCAGCTCCTTGAAATTTTATGTATAAATTCCAAACTGAGCCAGGCATAGTTGTGCACGCCTTTAATCCCAGCACTTGTTAGGCAGAGGTAGGAGGAACACCATGAGTTCGAGGCCACCCTGAGACTACATCATGAATTCCAGGTCAGCCTCGGCTAAAGTGAGACCCTACCTTGAAAAACCAATAAATAAATAAATAAATAAATAAATAAATAAATAAATAAAAGTTCCCAACTGCAGTATAGCATCTAGAAATATCTACAAATACCTAGGTCAGCAAAGACTCATCAAAATGGTGAGGGAAAAGGCCAGGGCTTAATGCTTCATGAGTCATCTCTTCAGTCTCCACAGAGCTCAGGGAACACAGCAGAAGTGATGGAAAGAATTTGAGTCTAGCTCTCACTCCTGCCCAGAGAAGGTGCTCAATGGAGGTGACAGTATACACTGTGGAGACTAAAACTCATCAAGGTAGAAAACAGAGGCTTTTTGAGTCAACACAGGTTGAAGGCTCAGGAAACATAGCTGAAGGGGGTCAAAAAGAATTTGAGCCACAAGGTGGGAAGGAGTACCTTGGGGCACTGTCCTCCTGACATGAAGTGACAGGTACATTCATGGCCCCACAGTGGTTACAAATA
>PVHP010014135.1:0-39520 GCA_004024765.1 Zapus hudsonius | reverse complement strand
ATTATCCAGAGGCATGGCCAGGAGAACCTGGCTGAATACTAGGCTATCCATGGTCCCCTGTCACACGGACTGATCCAGACGACCCATGGAGGAGGTTATCCAGTGGAGGGGGGAGGGGAGGGCAGTGGGGAATTGGGGATAACAACTCATTGTTTGCCCACTAAATGTTGTAACTCATTATGGACAATAAATTAAAAAATAAAAAAAAAAGGCACTTGCTGAAGAAGCTGGATGGCTCTGGTTCAAATCCCCAGTGCTCATGTAAAGACAGCTGCACAGACACACAAGCTGGAGGATTTATCTGGAGGTCATTTGCAGTGGCAGGAGGCCCTGGTGCATCCCTACTCTTTGTCGCTCTCTATCTCTCAAATAAAAATATTTTTAAATAAGTACAAAATGTATAAAAGAGCTTATGATAAAAAGTGTCCTGCACACCCATGTCCACCAGCCACCTTCCTCCTAATACCCATGTTGCTGGTGTGTTTATGACTTTTCAGAGATGTTGGCAGCACATTAGCATTCTTCATTGATTTTTACGATCACTGCCTGTCAGTCAGTATTTAAAGAACGTCCTTCTTAGGTATGGCTCTGTATTGTTATATTTTGTAGTCATGAAATATTTTATACATTTAACTGACTTTACATTGGCAGACATTAAGTGACATGGGGTTAACTTGTACTATTTTGATATTACACATAGTGCCACAATACATTGCTGCACATAGATTGTGATGTCTCAGACTGAATAAGAAGGAGGAAGCAAGATGAGCAGCAGCATCCTCCTCTGCTTCTTAAACACAATGTGACTAGCTGCTTCATGCTCTTATCTCTGTGCATTCCTTGCCATGATGGACTGCCACCTCAATCCAGAACCCTAAATACAGAAAATTGGTTACAAGTGGGACTTTTGCTGTGATAAACCTGACCATGTATGTGGTCTATATCACTTTGGTCCTGCTTATGGAGAGAAATGTGGAAAACTTTGGAAATTGGGCTAGAAAAGCCCATGAATACTTTTATGAAGCTTAATGGGGCTATTCTCATGGGAACTTGGAGGACAAGAATTTTGAGAGAAAAGATGGCAGTGGATGTTCATGTCATGAGGTCCCAGGGGAGCCCAGGGACTCTCAAGAACTGGGCTAGAGGCAGTTCATGATACATGCTATAGTCCAAAGAGGCCAGGCTATATTCCAAGCCGGCAGCAGACCTTGGCAGCAGCATCTGTGTAATTCTGGTTTTGTAAATAAAAACAATGCAAGATCGAGGAAGTGATGGAGCATTCACCACAGTTCCAGAGAGCCACTGAGGCCAGGCAATGTATGCCAGGGTTGGAGTCCCTTGCCAGGATACTCTGAAAGTTCATGGAAATTGGGCTAGAAAAGCCCATGAATACTTTTATGAAGCTTAATGGGGCCATTCTCATGGGAGCTTGGAAGACAAGAATTTTGAGAGAAAAGATGACAGTGGATGTCATGAACCCTAAATTACAATGAAATCCCTACAATGTTGGAAGTGCCAGAACCACAGGACACTTGCCAAGGAAAGCTGCAGGCTCAGTGGAGAGCTGGACCCAGGAGAGAACCTTGAGTGCTACAGGCAGCAGCGCTGGAAGGACTGGGCTACCCAAGTTCTTCATCACAAGCTCAGGTGCCAGATATGGAGATTCCAGATTTATCATTTTTTTTTATGCTGGGCTTGAGTCTTGCTTTGCTCTGATCATCTCTTGTTATCCTCCAATTCTTCCCTTTTGGATTAGGTATAGTTAATTTTTGTTCATGTATATTGAAAGTTGAACATTTGTTTTTTTCATGTTATAGGAAAGTTTTTTAAAATCTCAGAAGAGACTGTCCACTTATGACTTTGATCTTTTTTTTTTCAAGGTAGGATCTCTAACCCAGGCTGACCTAGAATTTACTATGTAATCTCTGGCTGATCTCAGCTCACAGCCATCTTCTGACTTCTGCCTTCTGAGTGCTGGGATTAAAGGAGTGAACCACTATGCCCAGCATTTTATACTTTAGAACAGAGTTAGAACTATGAGAAATTATGGGGACATTAGAAATTGGATGGAATGCATTTTGATAGTCATGAGCATATCGGGACAAGAGGTTGAAGGTGTTATGGCTTAAAATGTTATGTTTACATGTCTATTTGTCCAGGAATGGATTTATGGTAATCTCTGGTTGTCAACTTGACAGGATTTAAATTCATAATGCAAACAAATCTCTTGGCATGTCTGTAAGGGATTTTCTACGTTAGGTTAATTGAGATGGTGTTGTATAGCAGATTCCTCCAAAATTGAGGAAGGGGAATCAAAAGATCAAGAACTCTGGAAGTTTACAAGGTCACATGAGCACTTGTGAAGGTTATAGAAGTGGTAATCAACTGTTGAGGGGAATACTTTGACAGTGCTGTGTAGCAATTGAAACATTCCTTCCTGGAGGGGGAAGGAAGTTTAGGAGATTCAGGAAGGTAAGAAGTCTGGGGAAAGGTGGCAAGACCCCTCCCCAAGGTTATATAAATGGAAAACAACTGTTTGGAGAGAGACTCTCCAACCTGTGGAGCTGTCTGCAGGTTGTACAGTATGTCTCAGAGATGCAGCTTCCTTTGCTGGGGTGGGATTTTTGATGTGATGCAGCTGCCTTTGGGTCATCCATTGCTCCTGTAAGCAACCGCTCACCCTACTCTGTAAGTAACTCAGTAAACTCATTGGTTTATCCAAACTGGTTTTGGTGCGGTCATGCTTTGGTCTATCATCACAGCCCTATCTGGGGTGAAGACATGTGTCTGTGGCTCTGTGTAGTAAAAGTTTTACATGTCAGATGAGAATATATACCCTAACGATGGGCCGTGCCATTCAGTAGAGTGGTTTCCCAGAGTGAATGAAAAGGAGAAAGCAAGCTGAGCAACAGCAGTCATCACTTGGCTTCCTGATTGCAGCTACAATGTGACCAGCTGTTTCACATTTCTGCCACCAAGTCATTGAGGGATTTGGGGATACTCAGGCAGATTAGGAAATGGGTCAGGGAACACAGATAGTCTGTTTATACAACCACAAGGGCAGAATACCATAAAATTAAAAGCTAGGAGAGAAAGAACAAACTGTTTAAAAGGTCAGCCGTTTTAGATGTCTTCAGAGATAAGGGCTAGTGGGGGAAAGCTGAACCCCAATCCCTCTTTATAAAGTTATGAGAGGGAAGATGGAAACAAGACCCTATAAAACCCAGTCCTGGTGCCCACTCAGATGGATTTCTAGATCTGGGTCCCTTCCCTCACAAAGGGAGCCTTTTGCTTATAATAATGATAGTTTGCTACCTCTGCTTTCACTGTACTTGTGAGTCTGGCTTCATTTCTAGAGTTTTCAAATTTCTGTTAACTTCAAGCAAGGACCATGACTCCTGATCATAGGGAAAGGGTTTCACTTTTTCTCACAACATCATTGGTGGCCCTTACAGATAAGTGAAGATTATTCCTCAAGGTCAGTATGCCTGGCTGAAAATCACTAAGGAAGGCTCAAGAGTGACTGTGAGTATCTTGCACCTTATGAAACTTTATGGAGTGAGGGGAACCCCTGACCATGAATAGCATAGCCAAATCTCTCTGCCAGTCCTTGCCTGTTAGGAAGAGTTGGAGACTTTATCTAAAAGAATGAACAACTCAGACCTTCTTTGGTTAAATGGAGATGTCTCCCCTGTAATAGGCAAGGACCAGAGGATGGGCTTATACTGCTAATCTTAAAGTCAAGAGGTAGAGTCTGCTCTTCCCTGAAGAAAGGGTCATAAACCTAGGAAGGAAAGGATGATTGCTCTCTATCTTGCATTCAGTGGGACAGGTTTATTTATTTATTTATTTATTTTTGTAAAGGCCTGGTCTAAGTCTATGCAAGAGACCCGTCTCCTCAGATGGCTTCTGGAATACCAACCAGATCCAGACTTTTGTCCCTTTTTCAGTTCTTTATACTTTTTTAAATTAATATCTTTATTGTACAAATTTAGATGCATTGTATTAGCAAAGATTATGTTGGTATCCCCATTTCCCTCCTCCCTGTCCCCAATCCACTGGGTATCCTCCTCAGTGGGCATACTGGATCAATCCATGGGGTTATGGATAGTACAAGAGTTAGTCATGCCCCTCCTTGTGTGTTATCTCTAACAGGGGTGATGTCTCTGGATATTCTCCACCATGGCTCTTACATTCTTCCTGCCCCCTCTACTGCTCAGTTCCCTGAGTCATGGTGGGTGAGTTTTAAGACTGCTTTTTTGTTGAGATCTTAAGGGCCTCTGTACTTCTGCTTTAGGTTGTGTTGGAAATCATTGATTTCTGTCTCACTGACTTATCCTGGGTTGACTGATTAGCTGTTTAGTTCTTTATACTCTTGGCCTGTCTTTCCACTGTCTCTTTCTTATAGCTGTGCACCGTTTTAGATTTTGATATCACACTCTTATCCATCCACTTTCTCTTACAACAAAGCCCCTTGACTTGTGGAAGAAGGAGGGCATAGCCACCATGGCTGCCCATAGCTTTCTGTCAGATGTACACTGGCTCTGCCCAAGGCCCATAATTTCTCCTAGAATCTGGACTGTGGCCATTCATTTCCAGATGAGGCCCACATCTGGGTTTCAGATCTACTTTTTCCTGGTCAGAATAGTTTCTATTCCACTAGGACATCTTATATCTGCACTATCTTAATGCCCTACTTGAAAGAAATCAAAGGGTATATTTTCTGTATATTTGAAGAGTGGAGATATTTAAGGTATCTGTTGTGCAGAAAAGGTTATAGGAGACACAGTCCCAGATCTTCTGCACACAGGGTATGTAAGGGCACCACCTGAAGCCTAGTAATAAACATGAGGAAAATTGGGAGTAGGAGATGGCCAAACCCAGGGTAAGCCACAGAATTCCCTACTAGGGTCTGGCTTACTCTGAAACATACCCAAACTATGTTCTTTGTTGTCTTGTTTCTGTCTGGGAGCTCCCCTGGGTCTTGGTTTGGGAAAAAAAAACCCAGGAGAAGATAAAGGACAGGATCTGGCACATCCTGACTCAAGACTTTTCTGTCTTTTCCTCCACTCTGGTTAAGTGGATTCCTGTCTCCCAGGAACCTCTGATCACCACAAGAATGAGAACAAAGAGCTTTAGGAGAAATGTTTTATTTATTTTTTTATTTTTTTGGTCAGGAAGCCTAGCTATAACATTCTCTAGGAGATGGAAAAAAATGGCTTCCACAGTCTTCATTATATTTTATGCAAAATGGAGGGATAATGGTCAAGTGTATCATATTTATAACTATTCTTTTAAGTTTGTGATCATCCTGAACTGACTACCAACTGACAGAACTGATCACTCTGGCTGCTGTTTATGATTCAGTCTCCTAGTTCTCCCACCAGCCACTAACCTTAAGGTACCCCTTCTGACCACCCCCAACTTTATTTCAGAACTTCCTATGTCAACCAGCCTTTCTCATTAACTGAGCTAAGAAGTGTAAAGGAAGAAAAAAACTTGACAGTTTTTTTTAGGACCCAAATTAACATGTTCAGATTTTCCAACAACTTAGCAGACAGTATGATTTGGACTAGAAAAAAAAGTCATGTTAATAATAGACCAAACTCTAATCTCCATTGAGAGACAGAGGGTACTGACCCAGGCCATAATAGCAGAAATCAATACTATACAGCCCATTCTCAGGTCCTTAACTGGAGCAGTGGCAGCCCCCTGGACTAATGTCAATTGGAAACAGGAAGATTTTCAGAAGTATTGGATCATCTATTGCATACTTGAAGGCATCTGAAAGTCTAAAATAAAACCCCTAAAGTAAGCTCTACTGGTAGTACAGAAACACCCCCATTTCTTGCCTTCAGAAATTCAAAGAGACAATTAGGAAACATGCTAATATAACTCCAGAGACCCGGAAGGAGGAAATTTTCCTTAAAGACACATTTCTATCCCAATCAGAACTTGATATTTGTAGAAAGTTACAAAAACTGGTAGCTGAGCCAGGCAAGATTTTAGACTATTTGGTCCAGAGTGCAGCATTAGTCTATGTGGTAGTTTGAATAGATGTCTCCCAAAGATTCAGGTGTTTTATTAAAGTTTTTTTTTTGATTCCCAGCTTTCTGGCTGAAAGAGGAGTCACTTTGGGTGGATCCTAAGTTCCAGCAGAAAGGTCTTATTGTTGGAGGATTGAGAATTCCAGCCAAAGGTATGGAGAGAGCTGTCTGAGCTCTGAGTTGCCTGCTCTTTGGTGTTTGCTCTTAATGCTGGATGATGCACTCTCTCTTCCTCTCCCTCTCTCTCTCTCTCTCTCTCTCTCTCTCTCTCTCTCTCTCTCTCCTTGGATCTGTAAAGGGAACTTTTGCCTCCATTACAGAACTTTCCCTGGATATGTACACTTCAAATAAATCCCTTCTTCCTCCCATAAAGTGTGTCTTCTGCTTGGAAGTTCATCCCAGCTACTAAAGCTGACTCTGACAGTCTATTACAATTGGGACATGGAGAAGGAGAGGAAAGACACGGAGAAAGAATATAAAAGGGATAGATGGAACCAGGAAATACTGGAAGTAGTGAATGTCACCCAAAGTGGGGCCATCCCGAGGGACATCTCTGGGGACTGTTTCCTTTGTTGACAAACTAGGCATTTCTGTAAAGATTGTCCTAAAAGGAGCACTATAATGAGGGGAATTGTATTGATCCCCACCAAGACTTTGTCTGAATTGCCACAGAAACCACTGAAGGATGAGGTGCCTCTTGGTTCCTAGATACCTGAGGTCATCTGCTCCAACAGAATGCTGATGGGTTCAGACCTTTCAAAGAGCCACCCATTATACCAGTCCAACTTGAAGAAGTTCCACGTGGCACAAAACATTCTGTATTTTTTGGTTGTCATGGGAGCCTGATTTCTATGCTACTCTTCTTTCCAGGTCCTAGTCTAATCCCACAGCCATTTTTAAATGTATATTGGGCCATGTTTCAGAGAAGGTTCTTTACATGGACTCCCGCCTGTTCTTGGGGAGACTATGTCTTCCATCACTCCTTCCTCATTGTTCTAAAAACCTCAGACAATCAATCTCCCCACCCCTGTTTGGGAGAGATATTCTCTCCAAATGTCAGGTAGAATTAATCTTTCCACAAGAAAGGAACTATGTCTTCCCCTAATTGAAGATAGTGTAGATGTTTTGGTCTTGTCTGCTGAAGAGACTGCAGGTTGAGCCATCACCACTACTCCCCATCTAGGTACATCGAACTGATCTTTTTTATTTTCCTCATCAAAAACAACATCCACTTAAACCAGAGACAGTTTAGGGACTTAAGAGACTCCTAAAAGAGAGTGCTCCAGTCTGTATAACCCTCCTTTTTGTTTGGTTGCTTTGTTTTCTTTTTGAGGTAAAGTCTGTTTGGGGTATGGCTTTCCTATTTTATTCTGATGCTTAAATACAAAATAAGTCCTTGTGAAAAACTTCTCCCCAAGTTCTGCAGGTACATCTGTTGTGAACAGATGAGACATAGGTTTTTTTCTTTCACAGCAAAGGATTGGTAGTTGCTTGCAGGTGAGGAGCCAGGTCCCTATTGTTGCGGTCAGCTTTCTAGCAAAAGTGGCTTGTGGAGGAATGGGTTTATTTGGCTTAGGGACTCAAGGAGAGACTCCATTATGGCAGGGAAAACAATGGCATGAACAGAGGAGTGGACATCACCTCCACCATAGCATTTCAAACAGTGGCAGGAAGGTGTGCCAAACATTGGCAAGGGGAAGCTGCCTTATACCCCTCTTAAGCCTACCCCTCAACAACACAGCTCCAGCGAGGTTTTAATTCTGGAACTGCCATAAGCTGGGGATTGAGCATTCAGAATACATTCATTTGTTTGTTGGGGACCCCTGGATCAAACCATGACAGTTCGCCCCTGACCCCCACAAACTAATAATCATACATGATGTAAACTATTATGTGCTCATCTCAACTCCATAGGTCCCCACAATTTTTTTTTCAACTGAACCACAAAAACAAAAAGCAAACCCATCATGGCACAGAATAGTCACACTGCAAAATATAACATGAAGCATGGCAAAAACAAATTGAACCAATACAAGATTTAGAACAAGCAGGGCAACTTTAATCTCTAACTCCAAGTCTGATAATTCTAATCAGTAACAAGTCTCTTGGAGATCCAATTCTGACACCTCCAGCTCTGCTACTCACAGTCTGGGAAAACTTCTTCTGTGTTTGCAGCTTGCATTGGCAGCCATCCATAGTCCTGGCATTTCATTGGGTCTTCAGTGCAATCCACAGTTTATCTTCATGGCTCCATGGGGCCTCCATGAAGGCAATCTAATACACCTGCTTCACATTGCCGATGGCCATTTTTCAAAAACAAAACTGTGTTGCAAATCCAATGACCCTCTCTTCTTGTATTTGTTCTACTCCACAGTACCAGGTGACTACCAACTTGTTATTACAGGGGAGAACAAAGCATTCAGGCCCCTTACTTCAAAGAGACCGCATTCTTCCTGCTGTTTCAATGAAGATCACCTGGCCCAATCTCAGTGGTTGTCATCTCCCAAACAATTGCAGCTGAACAGGCAGCAGTTTTAACCCAAAGACTTCATTTCTTTCTGTGCCATCTCCATCTGCTCACACCAGTTGATCTTTACAAAAAGCAACCCTGCACAAGTTCCCAGGACACAGGCAGGTAGAACACAGCAACCCTCCCACACAAACGCTTCTGTCACAGTCCTGACAAAGTTCTTTCTCACCCTTGTAAGGCAAACCTCACAGTCCATAGGTCTTACTGCATTCAGGTATTTTAACTCTGACCAGAATGGTCCATGAAGGTGTACTTACAGCACTGCAAGGCATCTCCTAGGATGAGGTTTCAAATCCTTCCATATTCCACCTGCAAATCAATTCCAAAATGCCAAAGCCACAGAATCAGGGTTCTAGAAGCAACAGATGACCCCCCCCTCCTGGTCCCAAATCTGTGGTAGTCAGCTTTCTAGTTGCTGCACAGAAAGAACCCAAGCAAAAGTGGCTTGTGGAAGAATGGCTTTATTTGGCTTATGGATTCAAGGGGAGACTCCATCTTGGCAGGGAAAACAATGTCATGAGCAGAGGGGTGGACATCACCTCCGCCACAGCACTGCAAACAATTGCAGGAAGGTGTGCCAAACACTGGCAAGGGGAAGCTTATTTATAATCCCTTTAAACCCACCCCCAAGAACACAGCTCTAGCAAGGTTCCAATTCCTGAACTGCCATCAGCTAGAGATCGATCACTCAGAACACATTCATTTGTTTGTAGTGGACACCTGGATCAAACCATGACACCTATGCTGATTCAGTTGGACTTTCACTCACATGAGTTCCTCTGCTCACTCTTCCAGAACACACAGTAGCTCCTTCCTGTGAGGGTGCCTTTTTCAGTCCCTCAATACATGAGCCTGGCCACAGCATGTAAACTGATGAGTTCAGAAAGATGTGCCTATTCTTTTATTACAAGAAATAGCCTCTGCATATTTCCCTGAAATGAATGTTCTGTTATTCTCCATTGTTAATGAGCATATTTGAAATAACTTTTATCATTTGCATAGATATTGTGGGTAGTGGTCCAGGTGATGGGTTGTGGCATCAGCAACACGCAGGAGGAATAGCAGTGAAGTGGAATATGCTTCAAACTCTCTCCTATGACCTAGGATCTTGGAGTGGACCTACAGAAATAAAAGCCACAAGAAGTCATGTTTTTTTTTTTCTTGTACTATTGACAATGTGAGAGCATGCTTTTGAATTTTTTTTTATTTTCTTCACAAAACTCATATGTTCAGTCATATAATTTTTAAAATTTTTCCACTAACCATTTTTACAATTTTAGCATTGTTCCTTAATATATTTATGGATATTTTTATGTTTGTTTCTTCATATTTCTCTCTTTTGTCCTTTTAAATATAATGGTTTCATTTTCCCCCTACTTGAGCATGGGCACCACAGATTTTATATTTTGCTATCTATTTATGTTCTAAGTTCTTTTATTTGGGTTTTAAACTCTGTCTTCACAGACTTGTTTGCTTCTTATTTTGTAAAATTCAAGGATCATCTGGTCATGAATACTATGATGCATGATCATATATTTTCAGAATATTATTTCAAACTGATTTATTTTTCTTTTTTCTTACATCATTTGCTTTCTTCTGACTATATTTGTGACTATCTTGGTTTGATTTCTTTTTTAACTTTTTATTTTTTATTGATAGCTGTTATAATTATAGGCCATAAATCCTTTTGATTCCCTTCCCCCTCCCCCATGTTTATTCTCCCTCTCAATTAGTCTCTGTTTTGTTTCAGTGTCATCATCTTTTCCTCCCATTATTGTAGGTATTATCAGGCTACAAAAAATTGAATATCAAGGTCATTTTGTGTCTGGAAGTTTGCATTGTAAGCAGTCCTAATCCTTCCTGTGGCTCTAACAATCTTTCCTCCACCTCTTCCACAATAGACACTGAGCCTTGGGAAGTGTGATAGAGATGACCCAGTGCTGAACACTCCACTGTCATTTCTTCTCAGCACTACGGTGTCTTTTGTTTTATCCCAGTGGTCACCACCATTTGAAAAAGAGAAGTTTTTCAATCCACAAGTGAGAGTAGCATTAATATTTGGGATTTTTTATTTTTTTTAAAAAGTGCTTGTAAGGTAGTTTGTTTGGCATAATATATGCATTTAGCCAAACAACAGCAGGTGTTACTCCCTTAGGGCTCATGACCTCCCCCACTATATGGTTTTTACTTTTTACTAGATCTTCAGTACCAGACATGTTTTACCTCCTGTGGAGCAGGCTTCCAGTCCAATTATAGAGTAATTGGTTTTCCCCACAATAGATGTGCCACTATTGCCCCAGTTGGCCCATTTGGCCTGGCTGGCCTTATTTAAGGCTTGCAAGGTCCCCTGCTATTCACCATCAGTGATGACTTCTCTCTTTCATAGGGTTGCATGCAGCCATATCAATTTCTTTTTAAAGTATCTTCCAAGGGATTTGACAAATAGAATTGTTTTCCTAAAAGGAGTGCCCATTATTAAAACTTACCCAAACTGTATATTTGCAGTATTCTTTATTGTCTTTTATACTGGTAAACAGATATTTTAATATTTTATATTTGTTTTTATTATTCCCTCAACATAATGCCCACATGTGAATTGTTAGTATGTGTGGTGTTTTTAATGTAAAATGCCCCCTTAGCCTTATGTGTTTGTGATTAAGCCTTACACTTAATCACTAGCTGGTGGAACCTTTAGAAAATGAAGTCTTGTTAGAGGAGGTATGTCTCTGGGGACAGACCTTGGGGTGTTATAACCCAGTACTGCTTGTCACACATAGCTCAATTTTACTTCCTCCCTGCTATTGTGAAGATGGGAAACCCAGGGGTATATTTCTGCTATGTGTTCCTCACCATCATGAAGCTTCTTCTTGAAACTGTAAGCCAGAAATAAATCCTTTTCCTTTAACTGTTTTGGGTTAGATTCTTTGTCCAAGCAATAAGAAAGTAACTGCTACAGAGTATATTCCTTTTGAAGCTTTCTTTACTGTTTAGCAAAATACTTTGCACCTCACTGGCATTGTAATCTTAGGCACATGCTTGATAAAATGATATCCATATACTGTGTACACATTAGTAAATTCAAGGATCCTCTTTTGTTTTCTACAATTTGAACTGACAAGACACCTGAAAAAATAAACAATTGAAAAAGACATTCCCTCAGGTAACCATCAAGTGCAATAAGACTCAAGTCAAATGGTGCAGCTGTCACAGTAAAATACAGCCTATTGACTTCTACTCACTAGGGAAAAGAACTGTGTGCCACTTACCACAGACAGCATGGAGAGAAAGTATCACCTGGAGAACTGCAGGAGGAAATGCCCTGTGCCACTCAGAAAAAGGCACAAAATAAATATGGCTGCTAAGAGATAAGGATGTCTTCATGAGGATGATAGGTGAAAAGAACAATTATCATAAGGGTTGCAAAAACTTAGTTGCCATAGTATAAATCGAACTGATGTAACTAACACTTTTAAGAAAGAAAAAAACAAACACTAAAAATCAAAGTGAGGGTGAAATGTAGAAGAGCTCTCACACAAAAATGATAGCATCTTACCTGAAAACTCAATATGTATATATATATATATATATACATATATATATGTATATATATATATATGCAACTGCAGTTTCTGCACAAAGAATAATGTTTTCATAGAGATAATTTAGAAAGAATGTGGAATAAAGAGTTTTTTTCCTAACTGAGTGGAAACAAATGACTTGAATTTAGGAGGAGGAATATTTTGAGTTTTAAAAGAAGGCTATTGGGTGGACCACTGAATAATATGTAAATGCCCACTGGATCCCTTATCCTAGGGCAGGGTTAAGAGGTATAATAACTAACATTGGCCAAATGTTTTTCAATTAAATGCTGCTATTACATACATTATTCATGTGGCTGTATTACTATGAATTGCTGGATTACCTAATTAAAACCTTTAAAAATTAGTGTATACTAAAAATTCTTGCAATCATTTCCCACTGATTCTCAACTTGTAATTGCAGTATATGTATGTCTAGAATGACTATGCCACACAAAGCAGTAGCTGGTGCACCCTCTGGACCTTCAGTCCACTAACATTGAGTCCTTGGAGTGTCTTAGAATAAAAAACAATCATTTAACCTGCTTTCAAGTAAAATCTGCTCTTATAAGATGAAATGCTATTATGGTCCATTACCAGTGTCTTCATTTGTTGAATTTAAGTAGTTGTATATAAGAGCATGTGAATATGTATGTGTGGATAAACAGTATATTTTCTTTGCTCTGAATACTTAGGTTTATTGGATGTAATAAATACTTTGGGTTGGGGCTGGATAGATGGCTAAGTGGTTATAGACTTGCTTGCAAAGCCTGATGCCCAGGTTTGATCCCCCAGTACCCACATAAAGTCATATGCACAAAGAGGTACATGTTTTCTGAGTTTGTTTGCTGTGGCAGGAGGCCCACCCCCCTTCTTAAATAATAATTTAAAAAAATACTTTGGGCTCATCTTCCAGAAATAGTACTTCATAATGAGTTAAATCCTCTCAACTTAGAAAGATCTAATGTGCAGACACAGATAAAGGGAAGGATAAACCATCTAAGTAAATGGCAATGAGCTCAGGCTTTAAGAACTCTGAGGCAAAAAGTTTAATTATCTCAATTCTTCCCCCAACACTTATTCACTTCAGCAGGATGTCGCTCTGATCCCTGGTTTCCTTATTACTGTCATGAGAAAGGAACTCATATTGATCTCTCCTGTAATCTTTTTAGGCCTGATGAGTATTGCTTAGGTGAACATCTGGGAATGCTTTTCTTTGCTGTCCAGTGAATCAGCAGAAGAGAAGATGGGTCCCAGGTGTCTTACAGCCCACTGCATCTTAAAGATTGCTGACACTAATCCACACAGCATCCTACTGTCAAGTTAGATGACTCTGGGGGAGCTGCTGATGGGAAGCATAAACAGCTTGAGGAGATAACTGCTTTTAGCTGTAAAATGCACTGTTTTCCTGGAATTTTAATTTATTACAGAATTCCCTTCCAGAGTATTTTGGTAATTTATGGAGATTTGGGTGAAGAATAATCTGGAAGAGGTGGAAAATGAGGTAAAAAGATGAATGAAAATCTCTGCATTGTTTTGCAGTTTATATATTTACAATTTGGTACACTAGTAAAATGGGATTGCATGTTGTTATCCCCATTTTAATGATAAGGAAGTTGAGGTTTAGAAAGATGAGATAGTTTTGTTCAAAGTTTTTACTGGTGGTCAGAAATGCTTAAACACACACACACACACACAAACAAACAAACTATCTAAGATTTCACATTTCACATGTTCTATGTGCAGTAGTAAACAAAACCCATAATAGCATCGAGTAAGAAATTCATACTAGTCCTATTTAAAAATAAGTATCTGAGGAAGCAGACATTGGAAATAAACTCAGTTATGGGTTAAGTTTGAATTCAGACTCCAGAACGTAATCTTGGTCGGTGTACTGTAGTGCATCCAACTCACTTGTTAAATGAATGTATATGTGATTAAATATTAATGCAAGTATCTTTGAGAAGTTGTATCACTTTTTGTAGAGGGAGGATATCAGCAAAAAGTCTTTGTTTTTGTATTCATTTCTAACATCCTCAGCTATCTCCATCAGTTATTTCTCATTGCTGGGACCAAATATCTGAGCAAGTTGTGGAAGGAAAGGGGTGTGATTTGGCTTATAGCTTTGAGGCAGTTTTGCTGTGAGGAAAGCATGTAGGTCAGAACATGAAGCCCTATTAACAATGTCAAAGAGGGAGGAAATAGAAAGGGAGATGGAGAAGCCGGGCCTGGTGGCGCATGCCTTTAATCCCAGCACTCAGGAGATAGTGGTAGGAGGATTGCCTTGAGTTCAAGGCCACCCTGAGACTACATAGTGAATTCCAGGTCAGCATGGACTAGAACTAGACCCTACCTCGAAAAACCAAAAAAATAATAATAATAAATAAAAAATAAATAAAGGGAGATGGAGAAAGTGAAGGGAAAGAGAGACAGAGAGATAGTGGGGTCAAGCTAAAAATTCTCAATCTCCACCCTTGCACCTTTCAGCAAGGCTCTCTCACCTAAACGACCCACAACCTTCCTGAGAAGGACCATCAGATGAAAATTAAGTATTTAAACACATGAGTCTATGGTGGGTACATTTTACATTTAAACCACCACACTGTCAATAACCTCAAAACCTAGAATACCAGAATGTCTGCTCAGGTTTTCATCTCAGTTGTTCTTGAGCCTTGATATCAATCTTTGTCTTCATTTCTTTGTGGAGGGAATGATTCACATTGCTTCTTTTATGCCAATAATAAAAGGAGGTATTATTTGCCATAAGGCATTTTTTCATTTGGTGACCAATGATTCACAGTGCTGTTTTTATTCAAGAAAAAATACTAATGCTTCTACTTGAAGTTTAAGGTTCAAAAAAATGTACTAAATTATACCTCAGACTACAGCCACTAAAATAATAAGTAACTATCTCAATCATTAATTATGGAGGTGAGACTTCAGTCTGATATAAATATTACATTAGAAATATTTTTAAAGTATAAAGGAAAATGTCAACAATGGTAACTTTACCAATATGAATTATTTAATGTTTTAGATGATCATATTTGAAGGTCCATATAATTATCCCTTTTGGGATAATGTTCATTTGGATTGGATGACTAATACTTCAGTAATATTTCAAATACATTGAAATATTAATATAAAATAATGGTTAATATATCCCAAAATTGCTTTCTAAGTTAATTGTCTGGTTCTCTAATGAGAATCCTAGCTCCTGAAAGTGTACATGGTGCAATTTTGAAAAGTTTTATATAAAAGTGGCTGAAAATTACATATGGTAAATAGTGAGCCATTTAAAGCCTCTTCAGGAATATATAAAGTTGAGTCATATTATCTTCATTTGTTTTTATAATTGCATGTTTTGGTTCTGTGTTTTCAATAATTATGACAATGTGACTTTGAAATCTAAAAAAAGAATGACAAGAATGATAACAGTAGTTCGAACATGTTGTCAACAATTGGAAAGAGAGTTTAAAATATTTACAGGTACAAAACCATAACGTTCTCTTATGGAGAGATTTACCTAATGAGTATGTTGCTTTTCCAAGATAGTAGTTTTCAAACTTTGGTGATTAGGGAGAATCACCTGGGGAACCCATTAGAAGTAAGATTTCTCAGCCCTACTTCCAGAGTCTCTGAAGCCATATGCTTTTAGGCAGGGATGGAGCTAATTCTTTGAGCAGATTTTGAAACCACTGAGTAAAGGATGAGTTACATTCTGAGCGGTAAAAATACAAGAGATTGTCACCAAAGGTGATAATGCTCCTGTGTGGTGTCAGTAGATCTCTGGTAGCTAAATGGCATGTGGTTTTGGCAGAGCTAATACTTACACTCACTCCCCTCCTTCCCAGCTCTTTTCTGATCTTAAAGTTGGTACCTTCACTGTGAATGGAAAAAGGTATCAGGATAAATCACCAGGAGCAACCTGTGAAACTCAACAAGATCTCTTTGGTAAGTTTAGACATTTCTGAGATGTGGACAAACAAGAAAAGTATTTCTAAGCAAAGACAGTATCAATGAGCAGAAGACTGATGGTCTATGGTGGTGTGTGCTAGTCTGGCTTATAAATGTCTTCCAACAGTCCATGTGCTAAAGGCAAGCTATTTGGCTTGGCACCATTGGAAACTTTAACAGTGGGGCCTAGGAGAAGGCCTGGTAGTCATGGGGGTTATACCATTTTTAGTAGTTAATTTCTTTCACTGCAAAAAAGAACCCAACCCAAAGCAGCTTGTGGAGGAATGGGTTTATTTTGGCTTACAGACTAAAGGAAAAGCTCTATCATGGAAGGGAAAACGATGGCATGAGCAGAGAGGGTGAACATCCTCTCCACCACAGCACTGCAAACAGTGGCAGGAAAATGTGCAAACACTGGCAAAGGGAAGTTGGCTTATAACCCCCATAAGCTCACCCCAGCAATACAGCTCCAACAACATTCTAATACCCACAACTGCCTTCAGCTGGTGATCAAGCATTCAGAACACATTTGTTTGTGGGGGACACCTGGATCATACAGTAACCCCATTTGACAGGATAGAGGCACCACAAGCCCTTCCTCTTTCTCTTGTTTGCCCTGTCATTAAGTGAATGATTTCATTCTACCATCCACTCCATTTCCAATACTGCCATCCACTGGGGATCAAGCACTCAGAACACTTTAAGTTTATGGGGGACATTTGTTTCAAACCACTACACTTGCAACGCTTGACTGCCTGGGTTTGACTCCTCAGTACCCACATAAAACCAGATAAACAAAGTGGCACATGAATCTGCAGTTCATCGTTTGCAGTGGCATGAGGACCTGGCTCACCCATATTTACTCTCTTTCTATCTCTTTCTTTTAAATATAAATAAATGAATAAATAAATATTTTTTATAAAAAGAATATATTATCTTTTTATTCTAAATAGATTTAATCTTAAAAATCTACTTTTAACAGTGATAGAACAACAGGTTCCCTATTTACTGTCCCTGATGGGACAATTTATAATCTGCAGAAATATTTTGAAACCATTGGTTGTCAAGGAAAAAAGAAATAAAGCTTGCCCCAGATTAGTACCCTGAGATCAAACAAAGTGAGTCATGTGTCCATCTCAATAAATGGAGTAAGTTTCCAGAATATTGAACAGGGAAAGGAAAGCTAGGTAGGAGAGAGTTTTAATGAACCTAAATTTAAAGCATAATACACATGTTCAAAGAAGGTAAAATAAAATTGAATAAAATTTCATGTGACAATGGGTAAAATATGATAAAATAAAAATTATAATTTTCCAGTGAAATTAAATTTTTCTCTTCTTTTAAAGATTGCTAAATGAATGAAAGCATAGGACTAAGATTGGGAGAGCATTTTTGAAAAGCTAGAAAAATGAAAATGATAAAACCTTTTGTTGTCAGGTATAAACAAAATGAACAAAGAGTATTATCTTCCTATAATAAAATTCATATAATAAGATACTATCTAACAACAAAGCAGAAACTGATAAAACTAATAACATGGATGACTCCACATAACTGCTGAATGAAAGAACATGAGTGCACATGTCATATGGCTATTTACACAAAACTCTAAAAGTGCAAACTATAACAACAAAAACAACAACAAACAGATCAGTGTATGCCCACAGAAAAAAAAATAAGGGTGCCTCAGTAAGGAGTTATACATTTTTCAAAAATACCTTTCTATATGATGATAAATATGTCTCTTATCTTACACCAGATGATGGCTCCACAAGGAAATGCATCCTCAAAATAGCATATTGTCCATTTTAACCATGTTCAGCTTATCACCTGTTAGTTCTGTTTCATAAACTTGCTAAAAAAATAAAGGGTCCTTTAGGTCAGGGGATGGGGGGAGAGGTTCCTTGATCTTGTGAGATACCTAGCTTTAAAAGTTCTTGAATCTGATTATGGAGCCTTTGATGAACTGTGTTTTTTCATGTCCTTGTAAAAGCCAGAGGAAAAGTAGACTTCTTACCTTCTGAGGGGACATTCACTGTAGGTGCCCAACAGTTCATAAAATGAAGTCTTGCTTTGGACTTTAGATCCTTCTGGTAACTATGGCACTGCAAAGAAGCTAGGGCCTCGTTCACACTGCCCAAATTCTGTTCCTTTCTCATTTTAACACGTAATTTTAGAGTAGTTTTGGATTTACAGCAAAATCACTTAAGGCATAGAGATTTCCCATCTGCCGTGTGCTACCATACATGCATGGCTTACTCATTAGCACCATATTTCCCCAGAGTGCTACACTTGCTGCAGTAAAGGAATCTATGTTAATACATCATTATTGCCCAAAGTCCATCGTTTATATTGAGGATCCTTTTTGGTGTGGCATATTTAATGGATTTGGATAAATGTGTTATGACTATTCACTGCCCCCAAATCCTCTGGGTTCTTCTTTTTTTTTAAAAAATCTCTTTCTTCCCTTAATACTGCTAATATATATATATATATATATATATATATATATATATATATATATGTTTGGTTTTAATGTCATAACTTTAAATCAGAAGTATCATAATAGAGTTGAAATCCCACAGTATAGCTTTCTGATTGGCTTTTCATTTTCACTCAGAATTATGCATTCAGGGTACCGCTATATCTTTTTTTAGCTTCTTCATTTCCTTTCAGCACTGCACAATATTCCATTGTCTGGATTATTAAAATGTAACATTTACCTATTATATGGTTTAAATTTGAAATATTCACATTCTGAACACTGTTTCCCAGTAACCCCACTATTTTAGGAGGTTGTACTTTTGGGGATTGCAACCTAGCTTGGTAGATCAGGAACAATGCTCCCTTAAAGATTATATCTGGCCCCTGCTTCTGGACATGCTCTCTGCTTCCTGGTGTATTGTGATGTGAACGGCCTCTACCCACGCGATCACTATCATAAACTGGGCTGCTCTGCTATGCCATCTTCCCTTCCATGATGGACTAAAAACTTTTCAAATCATGAGACAAAATAAATCTTTCCTTTTTAAAGTTGCTTCTGTCAGGAAATGTGGTCAAATGAACAAAAGTAATATATCTACGGAGGGACATCTTGATAGCTTCTGAATTTAGGTATAGGAATTAAATATCCTAGTGAAGGTTTTTGTATGGAGATGTTTTAAATCCTTTTGGTTAATAAGACCATTATTTCTGGATCATATGGTAAGGGTATGTTCTGTTTGTAAAAAAAATTTCCAAATTGTCTTACAGTGACTCTCCTTTTTTCATTCCCACCTGCTGAGGAAGCGATTTCTTGCAGTTCCATACCCTCACTGGTATTGTCAGCATTCTGCACTTTGCACATTCTACTAGATGTGTAATACTAGTTCATACTTGACTTACTTTGCATTTTCTGATCATATATGACATGAAACTTAATACAATATTCTTCTTTTCCAGCTATATCTTTAAAAAAAATTATTTATTTGGAGAGAGAGGGAGGGCATACAAAGGCCTCCATAGACTATAAACTAACTCCAGATGTGTGCACCACTTTGTGCATCTGCTTTTACATGGGTACTTGGGAATCAAACCTGGCTTGTCAGATGTTGCAAGCAAGTACCTTTAACCACTGAGTCATTTCTCCAGAACCTATCTGTATCAAAATTATGGTAATGTCTGTTAAGGTCTTTGACTAGTTTTCTTAAATTGGGATGTTTGCCTTTTATTGTTGAGTTTTAAAAGTTCTTGTCATATTTTGGATAACTACTTTATTATATAGTATTATATAGTTTTCCTGGCAACTATTTTCTCAGTCTCTGGGTTATCTTTTTATTTTCTTGACAGTGTGCTTTGCAGAGCAGAACTTTTAAAAAATACCTTGTGAATTATTTCTTTCATTGATTATGGCTTTTAGGTCATATCTAATACAGCATAAAAATACAAGGCTGTCTAGATTTTCTTCAATGTTATCATTTGAATGCATTATAGTTTTCCCTGTTACATCTAGGTAATTTAGTGAAGGGTATGTGACCTGTGTTTAGATTTCTTTTTTCTTTTTTTTTTTCTAGTATATTTGCTGTTCAATTGTTGAAGACTGTCTTTTCTCCATTGGACTGTCTTTGTTCCTTGTCAAACATCACTTGGCTACATGTGTGTGTATCTATTTTGGAGATTTTAATTGTTTTATTTCTTAAAGTATTCTGTTTTCATATTTATTGTCAAAATTAGATGTGTTGTATGACCAAGGCTTATGATGGTATCCCCATTTCCCTCCTCCCTTCCCCCACCCCACTGGGGGCCCTCCTAAGTGGGCTTGCTGGACCATGGAGTAGGGGGTTATTGATTGTAAGAGAAATAGCAGTTTTTTCTCCCCCACCATGGTTCTTACAATCTTTCCACCCCCTCATCTGCTCAGATCCCTGAGTAATGCTGGGTGAGTTTTAGGTCTGCTTTACTATTGAGGTCTTAAGAGTCTCTGGATTTCTGCTTTGGACTATGTTGGGTGTCCTCAATGTCTGTCTTCATTATCCTTACAGAGGTTATCTGACTTGCTATGGAAGTAGGTCTCTTGCTCATTTCTATTTCTTCTTTTGCAAATATTACAAGGCCTTGAATAGTGTAGCTTTTATAGTAAATCTGGAACCTGGATAGTGACATTTTTCCAATTTTGTTCTTCATTTACTACTATGTTGGTAATCTTGGGATTTTTCTTTCTATATAAACTTTAAAAGAAGTTGAAACTCAGTTGGTAAAACTGACAAAGTTACAGACATCTGCCACCAAAATCAGTGAATGCATCTTCCTGGAGCTTTTCACTCCTGTTTGTCCATAATGAGTAATATCTCCATTGTATAGGACAGGGTTCTCTAGAACAACAGATCTGATAGAATGAATTTTATTCAAAATGGGATTTACTGGATTAGTTTATAGTAGTCTAACAATAGCAGCCTGCAGCCTCAAAGTCAAGGAACGGGTTGCTCCTCAATCCACAGGGCTAGATGCCTCAGCAGTCTTAATCCAGCACTGAGGCCTAAAAGTTTCCTGGAGAGCTGCTCGTCTTCAAGTATACACTGGTCTTCAGTCCATGCTGGTCTTTAGTCCACACTAAAAGGCTGATGACACTTGGTTCCAATGCCGAGGAAGGATAGCCAGGCAGTACAGATGCACCTGCATTTGAAGGCATTCACCAGTAAGCAGTACCAGCAGCCAGGTGGGAATCAGAGAGAATTTTCTCCCAGAGCTTCCTAATATATAGCTCTGTTCCAGGAGGGCAGCCCATTCTGGGGAAAGAGGTGCCCACTCTGGGAAAAGGGGAAAAAGAAACTTAAACATCACATCTACAAAGTGTAAGTTTTCCTGTAGTGACACTTGATCCCAGGACATTTCTGCAAGTGTGTTTATATTCAATATATGCTTGTCTCTACTTTGGGGCCAGGAGTTTGCCATATAACCTCACATCCTATGTATCACAGATGAATTGCTTAATTTTCCCCATTTATGGGATTCTGCTTTTTACAATTTGAATGAATGGAAATTTATAAATTACTGTTATGATAATCCAAGATGTCGTAGTCAGCCACACACCACTGGGATGAGATTAATCTTTAAAACAGACACAGTTTATGGGAGGAAAGGATTTATTTTTAGCTATAGATACAGGAGAAGTTCCAAAATGCAAAAGAAGCTGCTCCCCTTTCACAGGTCCAAGCAGAGAGAAAACCCCATCACCTACACCACACACACACACAATAGCAAACAGGCAGGAAGGCAAAGGCGAGAATCTCTTCCCCTTTATATAGGCTTAGGGTGGGGTCTTACAACCCTTCCCCAGACTTAATGGCTTCCTGAGTCTCTGGAATTTCCTTCCTGCACTGCCCACACAGGAAAGGATGTTTACTTCTAGCTTCTTTGAGCTTCTTTACATCCTGCCCCCTGCTGAGAGGCTGCCTTCCTGTAAACATCCTCTGAGACCTCTCCAAGATAATTAAAAAGATCAAGTTGACAACAAAACCACACAAGATGTATCAGAGTTTTTATTATAAAGTTTTTATTTCAGTGTTGTGAAATAATAGTAGCTATAACTAAATTAGGCAGAGTTCAACAATCCTAGAAAACTTCTTGAGACTAAATCTCAGAAATTTTCATGTATATGGCCACATGCAATAAGAAAAATAATTTACTCAGAGGCTTTATGAATATTCTTTTGGTTGCCTAATGCTAAATTGAGAAAAGAAACATTAGGATAGCTTATCAAAATGGAGAAGACTTGGAGTCACTTGAATATTAGAAGACTTAGGCTAACCACAGGTAGGCGGTACATCTTTATTTACAGAAGCGTTTTCCATAAATGAAAGTAGCATGTACATTTATTGGGAAAAATCATGAAAAAAGATCCCAGAGTTGTTTATTCTTGCTTTCTTGTATGAATGAGGACATCACCATTGATTGTGGGCTTTGTCTGAAATATATACACTATACAAATAGCTGAATATAATAACCCTGTATTAGTTATTCCACTCATTAAGAAGCAGGTTAAGGAAGAAAGAGTTTATATTGGCTAACAGTCCCAGGGGATACAGTCCATGATGACTGGAGAGCATGGTGGTGGGGACATAAAAATTGCTGGACACATTTCATCAGTCAAGAAACAGAGGGCAAACGGGAAATGTGAGTGGTTTATAAAATATCAAGATTCACCCCCAGTGACTCACTTCCTCCAATAAGGCTTTACCACTTAAAGGTTTCAGGATCCTGACAGTGCCACCAGATGAGGATTAAATATTTAAACACATGAGCCTATAGGGGACATTTTACATTCAAGCCACACCTAATTCCTCATTTATAAAGGGTCTGATCTTTCCACTGTTTGTTCTACCAACTGGAGCTGCTTTTTGATTTCTAGTTCTATAAACATTTACTTGTGAACAGAATAGAATGAACATTGTTAATGTGAATTTGAAAATAATATGATTCTTGTCATAAAAATCACATATGGAGATCATAAAAGGTCTTATAGGTGTATAATTAAAGCCTTGGATAAAACTTAATAAATAGTTTAATTTTGAAAAGATAAAACAAAACAGATAAGGTTCTAGAAAGTTGGACAAATATGGTAATAGCTAAAACCCAAGCTGCTATATGTGTCTCACTGATAAACTACTCAGTTCAGTAAGATGGTTATTTTTTATTTCTCAAATAAATGCAGTAATGTTCCTGGGCCAAGGTCATGTTTAAGAATCAGATTAAAGGAGATCCTAGTAAGCTCTTTTAAGAACATGAGTGAAAATCGTAGAGGTGAGTTAAACTCAGTCTGCAGTACAAACATTGACTGTAAGGAAAAGTTTTCATATGTAAAGAAAGGCTATCGATGAATTTTCTAGGACTATATCATAGAAAATAAGTTAAACTTTGATTAAGTTAGCATGAGGAGGAGTATAAGCTAATTGGAAAATATTAATATTAAATATATTTAAAATAGTACAGCTTCTAATTTATGTATAAACCTGGTTCAGTTCTACATACTCCAGATATAAATAGCATATTCAAGGGTGTCAAACATAGACCATAGAGGTTGATTGTGGCCCAGGATAGCTAAAATTCTGTAAAAAACAAAGCTGTGAACTTAAAATATCTGAAGTATTTTTGCAATCATTTTTATAACTTCATTGGACAAATAAAGTCAGGATATGTCACAAATTAAATTGCTTGTTTATTTGAACTGTTCAATCCATACATCTCCCATGGTTGATAAGGAGGTTATCATAGTTAGCAGCAGGCAGTGGGTGTTGAACATTGGTGAAATTCTATTAAGAAATTAACAGGAAAGAGTAGCTTACTTCATTAAAAACCAGAGAGGAAAGTGGGAGAACAGATTTAATGGGATGTGGAAAACAAGAAGAAATGCTTCATTATCAATTGTAAAAGGATATGACTTGCTGAAGAATAGGGGAGAGAATTCCTGGTTATGAAAATAAAAGCCTATGTATTTAGAAAATGTACACACATATTATATGTTGATATAGGGTTTTTTCAGAGTCATTTATAAAAATTTATTTATTCTCCAAGTGTGGGAGACATTTAGTGATTATACAATTGGCATTGGATTTGGCTATAAATCCAAGGTAAACTGCTCATGTAAGGTCCTGGGATCAATTATCAGCATCTAAGGAGAGAAAAATTAAAAAAAAAGCAAAGAGTGAGTTCTACTATCCTGGTATATACATATACATATTTACATGTATCCATCTGCATATGCTTATGGGAAAATCATTAATCAAAATTCATTATAAGAATAACTATTCTTACTTTAAATACTTCAACAAGGCCCTTTGATTTCAGTTATTCTCCTTGTACTGGACACTAGTATTCTCACAGATAGAAACAATATCTGAGGCCTGGGGTTTAAATTATTATTATATAAGTTTTATTTACCTGATTACTTGAATAATTCTGTTGAATATTTTGTATTTCTCATCTTTTTACATAACTACACATATACTGTTCAAGTGTTACTGTGAGATATATGTGAAATGTGCCCTATAGACTCATGCATTTGAATATCCATTCCCCAGCTGGTGGTACTGCCTGGGAAGCATGTGGACCCTTTATTAGCCTTTCTGTAGTTCACTATGGGGTGGGCTTCAGGGTTTTGTAGCCTGCCTTCAGTTCCTGTTGCCTTTCTCTTCTTGACTGTGGATACAATATGATAAGCCATGCCTTTCCTGCTTTGAAAGACTGCACCCCTGAAACTATAAGACAAAAGAAAATCATTCATCAGCTGCCTTCTTGTTAGGTATTTGGCTCCGTAAAGTAACTATTACAAGTATTATATTACAGAAAATAAGAAAAGCTATAAGTGTAAGATTTTTGGTTGTTTTTCTGCTTCAATATTATAATCACTTGAGTTATCTACTAACACTTTTTATCACTGCAACAAAAAATTTCTATTATAATTAGTACTTACTATTCTATGCTAGACATACTGGGAGTTCATAAAAATGAATAATACATAGCGTTTGCTGGGAGCAGTAACTAGTATCTAGTAAGGGGGTAACTCAATTGACATTTTCTTAAAATTCACTTAAACATCAAATTGAGTGCTGGCTTCTCACCTAACTTCTCTAGATTTTAGCTTCTTCTATGCCTTAATGGAGAGAGTAGATGATTTCAAAGTATCTGTCATTAATGTCATAGCTGTGATTCATGTTGGCAGGGTTGAAGGTGGCATTGAAACTGTAAGATTGAGATTCATTAATGTTTAATAAAATATAAATGAAAATCAGATTTTGTATGTCTATGAGATTGTCAAAAAATTACATAATATCTAATTTGGAGCAACATGTTCGGATATAAGATCTCTCATGTACTATGGATGAGAGAATCATTTTATATGTATGAAAATTTTAATTTTGTTGTTGTTTTGAGGCAGAATCTCCCACTATTGCAGGCTGACCTTCAAACTCATGCTGGCCTTGAATTCATGGCAGTCCTCCTCCTTCAACCTCTTAAGTGCTGAGATTAATGGCATGAGCCACCACTCAGCTAAAATTTTAATTTTGTATATCATGTGACTCAGCAGTTCCATTTCTAGGACTTTATCCTATAAAATACATTCTAACAAGTACTTATTTACAGGCCCATGTGTTGCAGTGCTGTTTATAAGTTTCCAAACTAGAAACAATCTGAATAGTCGACTATCATAGTTAATGAAAAAGAATTAAATGAATCCATCTATCTATATATCAACCTAAATGAACATGGAAAGGTGCCTATGATATATTGTTAATTTAAAAAGTGGGTCTGGAGAGATGTCTCAGCAGATTAAAGTGCTTACTTGCAAAGCCTGACAAACCAGGTTCAATTCCTGAGTACTCACATAAGACTAGATGCACTAAGTGGCACATGCATCTGGAGTTCGTTTGCAGTGATAGGAGGATCTGGTCAGCCCATTATTTCTCTCAAATAAATAAAACAATGTTTTAAAAGTAAAAAGCAAAAAACGGAATGCATGATTCCATTTCTCTAAAGAAATTTATACAACTGAGTAGATGTTTGTTTATAGAAGTCTAGAAGGGTGTGCACGAAGTTTCTCAGAACACATTACCAGGACACACTCCTGTGTTTTTACTGCACTATTTGAAAGGTTTCCAAAAAGTATATACTATTTTTTTTGCCACATAATCCTTTACACAAATGTTAATATATATAAAAAAACAAAAGGAAATAAATGAATTATAGTGAATCTCAGTCTAGAATTTATATCCTTGGCATAAACATCAATGAAAAGAGACTGCAGAGTAAAGAATTGACAGCACCAGCGCTATTTATAAAGCTGACTGTGTTTAATACACATGAAATATCTTCAAAACAATGATGGGAGAGAAAACACCTCAATGTGATGAGGCTGGGACTGCAATGCAGGGTACCCATCTGGTGCTGCCTAGTCATTTAGGGGTTGAGGTTCATTCCTTAAGGCAAATAAGGATTGGACACCCCAGAACAGACAGACCCTCTGAGATGTAGAGGGCCATTCACCCTGGCCCGGTGCTCTGCTTCCTCCAGTGTGAGCCATCTGCACCAGTCTGCTTGTACTCTGACTCATGGAAGGTGGGGCTGCAGGTTAGGCTGTGTCAGCCAAGGCCAGGCTCTCCCAGTGTGGGTGCCTGCTGGAGCCCACGGCTATCCTCAGGACCTCTTGATGCTGGATTCGGGGGTTAAGGAGGGTTGCTTCAGGCCCGTGAAC
This sequence comes from Zapus hudsonius, assembly GCA_004024765.1. Lineage (NCBI taxonomy): Eukaryota > Metazoa > Chordata > Mammalia > Rodentia > Dipodidae > Zapus > Zapus hudsonius. The sequence continues at coordinate 12,682 of PVHP010014135.1, read as the reverse complement.
CCCAACTTTTAGGTTCTTATCCTTTTTAACAATGAATTGAGAAAACAGACCCTGAGAAAGGTAAGTTGTGAATTATGAGATTTGTTTGTGGACTCGAGGGGCTGACTCAGTGGGACCAGCTCACCCACGTGTGCTGAGCTCAGGAGGAAACAAGATGGGAGCCAGCACTGCTACTGAGGAATTACCTGTAGCCATCCTGGGTGGGACTGGATCAAATAAAAGTTTTATTTCTGTCATGGCAGGTGAAGTCTTGACCTCCTTGTCCCTGACTGACTGTATAAAAAACTATCTTAGATAGAAGGTTTCTCCTTCTATCTCAGCAGGACACCAAGCTCCTGGTGCAGGCGACATACCTACTGTGTGTGCATTGGTGGGGGAGTCTTGTGCTACACTACTCTTGGAGGGCTGGTGGGCTGGTAGCAATTAGAATGGCACATGTTCCTCAGTGTCCTGGCCCCTCTGATAGGAGTAAGATATCCCAAGTGGGTAACCGCTATAGCTCAGAGTGGGGTCACGCTTTCTTGGATTCAGTTCCTTGGGTAAACATTATTTCCTATTACTGCAAATGCCCTTCATTCCAACTTCTCTTCCAGGAAGGAAAAGTGACTTCAGTGACTGTAGTTCTTCATCCACAAGTTAGAAACAATCCAAAATGAAGCATTCATAGGGTTTACAGAGGTGTGCTGAATGTTGAGCAGAGAGGCTACATTCTACAGTGAAATATCTGGAGCAAGCTTATCTAGGTACCCAGATGTTCATATTCACTGAAAAGAACACTGGACTCTTGCTGGTCTTGAATTTTTGTCCTGTTACTGATTAGCTCTAGGGCTCTAGGTAATTTGTACAATTTCTCTGATTCTCCAGATCCTCATTAGTCAAGTAGGACTTTTATTAATACCTATTTCAGAGCATCGTTGTAAGAAGTCAGTTTTGCCTAACATGTGGCAAGAGCTGACAAAATGGTGGCCAACCTTAATCTTTCAATGACTACATTGGGCAGGTACTATAGAAACACTTCAGTATTCTCTTACTTAACTATCATAAAAAAGGTTAAACTTGGCATTATATTTGACTCTTTGCAGAAAACACAAACTATCTCCAGAATAGTAAGTGGCCAGTGAGCTAGGTTCTAGCTCTCAAGCTATTTACTATGTTATTTGTTTGCTCCTACATTTTTTGTATTAGAAAGCAGCAGTATTCCAAATAATTTCAACCAGAGCTTTAACAGTGAGAGGTATGAAACAGAAGCAATAAAGATAAATTATTCATTCCTAGAAGATGGTAATCTGGGTGAAACTGTTTAATTAAAACATAATCTCTGTCCAATGTAATATAGATGCTTTCATTGGTGCTAATTAATATGTTCTCTAGGATATGGGTAGCTGGCTCTATTTTGATAAAAATCTGTTTATCTATGTTAAAAATCTTTTGAACACACACACACACACAGCTTCTTTAAAATGAGGGACATTGTAGAATTTGTAAAATTTCATACCCTCTGTCTTTTCCTAAGAGTATATGTAGGAGGATTGAAGGAGCTGTTTCAAATATATTTCTTCCCTTTTGTGGAAATGAGTTTTTAAAGTGTTCCAAATACAATAGTTATGCTCAAAGTATACTTGCATAGGGGGAAATTTTATTTGCCTTAAAAAATCTTGAGAAAGCTTTCTATTTCATTTGAACTATATATCTATTCCCACAGAGATTGTTCTCAATGCCCCTCCTTAGGAAATTCTATTGATGAGAACCAGCATTGCTTTCCTTTTTTTTAAACGTCTTTATTGGCTTAAAATTATATAAATTAACACAACAAAATTCTCAGCATCTTAGGTTCTTAGATAAAGCTATTGAATCCTTGATGACATTCCCTTTTATGCATTAGTTATTCTCCCCCCCATGACTCTTACATTCTTTCTGCCCCCTCTTCTGCAGATTTCCCTGAGTCATAGAGGGTAAGTTTAAATTTTGCATAATTATTGGATTTTTACGAGTCTGTAAATTTGTGTTTTGGACAATTTTGGGCACCCTTGGTGCCTCTCTCGATTATCCTTCCCTAGGTTATCTGCCTTGCTGTGGGAATAGCTCTTTTGCTCGTCATCCCAATTCCTTAGAGGTTTTGTCATGGCTCTAAATGGTGAGTTTGAGGTGGATCGTCTCCTGCATGGGTGTCCCCCATCAAATCAGGTCCCTTTGGTGGAGTTCAGTTGTCCCCGGTTCTCATTGCTTTTTGAAAAATACAAAGTCTCCAGTGGAGAGTAAGATTATTATTGATCAATTGAGACAAACACTGCTAGGTTGGTGAGCATTTGGAGAATGTAGCCTATTCTGAGGACCTATGGTTAGTGAGGACTTCCCCACGTAGATGGGGTTCTTATTCCCCATTCAGGGTTCCCTTGGGTCCCTTTACCAGTCAGCAGTTCCCTGCCTCTGAGCAGATCTCATAGCCAATTAGCCAGCTGTTAATTACCCACCTAGGTTTGGCGCCACTATTCCACAGATGGGCACTTCTTGACTTGCTTGTCTGTGCCATATAGCAGTGTGTTCTGTACTCTCAGCCCATCGGTTGGTGTAACTTGAAGATGCCTCCTACTCAGTCAGGATATCGTTGGTCTGGTTCCACTGGCAGCTCATGCAACACCTTCTGGCATCACCCAGGCTGCCCATCTGGGAGCTGACTTCGTTTCTGGATTCAGCAGGGTCTCTCAGTGTTGTGTGACATCAGTCTGTGGAATCTTCAGCAATAGGGTCTTATCTTTTGCCTGAGGTGAGGGTATTCAAAGGCTGTGACAAAAGTTTGTCTTATTTTAGGGGCCATGTTTGTCCCTCTGGTCAATAGCTCATTGTGGAAGGTAACTACTTACTGGGTCGGGGAGCCAAGGTCAGCGTCCTTTGTACCATAGGTAGGCTTCCACCCCCCCTTTGGGGCCCTATGGACCTCCTGAACTTGTACAGAAGAGAGTGTTGCTTTTTTGAGCCTTTGTCATTTAAATCTACTCATTATGAGTGAGGTGAGGACCATGCTGAAGGGAATTAACAGCTATCAGGAAAGGAATAGATGAGATTGTCTTTCTTGGGAAAGTTGTATGAAAACCACAATTAGTCTTGGAAACCATGGCACTCTTCGTAGGGTAGCGATATTTGAGCCTTGGGAAAGATGCCATGTTTTTGGCAAGAACAGTTTTGTTACAGGTCAGTGTTTCCCTAAGACTGCATGCAGACAGTTGAAGAGATGCCTATGTCAGAACTTTTGCTGTGTTTTCTCAGTAATCAGACTCAATGTTCCAACCTTTTCTCGCCTCACTTGGAGATCATTCTTACAGTGCTGCAGCCACTAAAGGAAACCATGTGCACTTGAAGGGGTATTGATGCTAACCAGTGTCTTGGTGGCTGAATCCAAGATCCCACAAAATAGTTTTATATAATCTATGGATAAGAACTCAGTGGAGCATTTACCGTGTCAGCAATAGCAATTTGAAAGGTCCTGCTTCACTGTTTCAAAATCTCTAATTCTATTCATTTACAAAGCATTTGTTTGGTACTTGTAACTGACGAATAAGGCATAAACCTTTGCTTCACACACACACACAAAGAGAAAGACAATCAGATAATGATTTTCAGTATGTGATACGGTGAGATTTACATGAATATCAGAAATATAGGAGTGAGGAAAGATCAAATGTTCTTTGGGAGGAGATGAGATCAAAGAAGAGGTGGGTATTGTGATTTTGAAGGATAGGTAGTTATACTTTTCTAGAAATCTATCAAGTTTCTTACTACAATTTCCTGGATGTAGGAAGACTACACAAAACCCCTAAGTCAGAGACAAAGAGCCTCATTATTCACAGCACTACAGGCAGCTTGAGCTCCAGGTTTCCTGTGGTTTTCTTTCTTTCCCAAGTCCTACAAGGTCATTGCAAAGGCTGAGGGACCACAATAATTCCAGACTTAAGAAGATCAAAGCTTTTATAATGGACAACAGAAGAGACTATGTGTATTATGCTAGGTAGGAAGCACCTGACCTTCACACCAGAGGATAAATGACCTCTATCTTCTAAGCCTATGATATTTAGCTGTTTCAGGAGAGCTAGTCTGAAACCAAAGCTATCATAGTTATGCTTCAAAAGTGTGTAGGAACTTGAGAGACCCATGGAGAATTGCCACTCACTACTATTTGTTTTGATATCATTTTTTAAAAATTTCCAATAAGTATGGCCACTCAAATTATTTTTTTAACTTACTGAAAATGAGACAAATACCTTTAATTTATCTCACAAGATATTTATCTAAAGCAATTAGTAGTTGGATGAATATAGTTTTCAATCTTTGTCTTTACCTGATTCTAGAGAACCTCAGAACCAATCAGCTAAATTACATAAGCCATCAGAGGCTCAATGCTGTATCATGAAATAACTTTAGAAGTTCATTTGGCTTCTGCTCACACTTCCCTATGCACCTTTCCACTTGCCCATGATGTTACTCCATGTTCAGAAGAACATGTTATTGGTGGCTCAGATTCTAATCCCTAAAGGAAGAACCTAATATAGTTCTATTACCCATAATATTCTTGGCCAGTTGAGGCAAGCCTGAAGACTTTCCAAGGGTTAGACACCTGAAGGTCTATTATGGCCACTTTTGATGGTTAGTCTCTGGTTGTCAACTTGACAGAATTTAGAATTCCTATGGAAATAAAGCCTTTGGCATGCCTGTGAGAGATTTTCTGGATTAGCTAATTAAAGTAGGAAGACCCAGTCTAACTGTAAGCAGCACCATTCTGTAGGCTGGGATCCTGGACTATATAAAAGGAAGAGCAGTGGCTGAGCCCCAGGATTCATTGCCTTCTGCTTCTCACTGTGGACAGATTCAAACTCCTGCTGCTATTCTTTCCTCACTAGGACTGACTGAAATAAGCTGAAATAAGCTGCTTCTTCCTTAAATATATTTCTGTCAGGTATTTTGTCTCAGCAAGGGGAAATTTAATACAGCACAACTAGGGTGGCAGCAATTATAACAGTAGTTTCAGGTGCAACTAATGTCTTACTTTCACATGAAAAGCACAGTCTCAAGAATACACATTCTGCCTATGGAAAGAAATACTGTCAAATAAGTTTTACATCCTACTTCATGTCTCTGACAGGGACTCCAGTTGACAATGCCTCCTATATGACTCCCTGGATGCCTTTTGGGCCTTATGAGATTCACTTCAATCTATTTTTTTTCCAGTCATTGTTTAGGAAGAAGCAGCTACAATGTAGTCAGTCCAATTGACAAAGTCTAATCTGTGTTGACCAGGAAGGGAACATTCCAGTATTTCATGGAATGACTGAGCTGCAGCTGTGAGACTAGAAGTGAGGTAGACATCTGGAGGTGATCACAGGCATTTTGTGTAAGAGAACATGGATCAAAGTAGGGTCAAAATGGTGTGGCTGGTTGCAGCAGCCTTCACCATTGCTCAAATTTCAGCCTTGCAATTTTGTCACATAGAGCTTCTCAGAAAGCAGGGTGCAAGACCAGCAGCAAAAGTTGCTGTTATAACTGGAAAATAAGAGTTACAGTGAACCTAATGAGGAAAGCCTTCATATTCTGGATGAAAAAATATAAAGGCAGAAATGCCACTCACCTGTTCTGGGTAAATGTTTCTTTTCACTGATGACATCTGACTTCTCCAAGAGAAGTGTTTATTCTGCCTTCTCAGGTAGAGCCTATGGGAAGAGACTGGGAAAAGAAAACGCAAGGTTATATATGCACTCACATGCTAGAACACAGCGAACCACAACCATGGCCACACGGAATGATCACAGTGGAGTGGAGCATCTGACCCCCTGCTCTGGTACATCTAGGGTTATGGAGGCAGAGGCTTGATGGTTTATTTCAGCTAAATTGTTCTAGGTGTTTACATCTGCTCTACTTCCTTTTTGTTTGCTGGAATTTTCCAAATGACAAATGGCCTGATGTCAAGTTTTCTGTCACTTATCAGCCAATACCATCCCTCCTTCCTCAGAGAGATGACAAGACTGCGGCTGATGTCCTGGCTGCTGTTCCACTGATAGGTATTTTGTCAGCCACGCATGGGCTGTGTGATGGGATTCAGAGCCCAAGTTAATCGATGCTTCCAGTCCTGAACGTAAGCTGCCTAGCAGATGTCAGTCTCGGCCTGAAAGTGATGAGCTGCCTCGTTACAATTCTGCATTCTGTCTCATCGTAAAGAAGCACAAGGAAGGAAAAACTTCAAAAATCCAAAATGACCATTTAGCTCTTTAATATCTACTTTGAGTCTCAATCCTCCCCCTCATACCATTATTTGCCTGTGTCTTACGTTTGTTATAGCACACAGCCCCCACCCAATCCCCCATTTTCTTCTCCCCTTTGTATTCTCATCACTACCCATGTTCATGAGTCACCCCCCAGAAAGTGACCAGTATCCTTTTGAAACAAAGAGACAAAATGTCTTTTTATACATTCCAAGTGGAAGGCAGCCCAAAATTGCTTTTGCAGGCAGCATGTATCTGTCTGTATTGGTACATGGTAGCAGACATTTGAAAAATGGTGAACAAAAAGACTGTAGAAATCAAATTACACTTGTGAAAAAAAGTGACAGAAACAACTCACTGATCATTTAAATGTCATGCAGCTTGGTGATAGTTTTCAATATAATGTTCATAGCCAATTCTGCCTTAGATGTGATTCTTCTCGGTGCTGGCTAAATAATATCCTCTGCTTTGGAACTAGGTAATTATAGAAACATTAGCACACTCACCCCAGTAAAACTGTAAAATTGGTGAAGGATTTGTAGGAGACAAGGTATTATGAAATAAATGGCTCTCTTTCCCAGATAAGAGGGTCATGAGCTATAATTTTTTGCCACTTTACAACATTTATGCCAATATATCTTTAACAAATGTCCTATTTTTTTCATATTTTTATTTTTGACAATTTCATATGTGTCTAAAATGTGTGTGTTTTTAGTTGTCATTTAGAGATTTAGGTATCATTCATTATGGCATCTTCAAATACAATTTGTACTATTTGATTCTTATCCTCTCCCTACTCCTCCTTTCTCTTCCTCAATTCCTCTCTCCTCCCTCCCATGAATATCCTCCTACCTTTGGTTTACAGGTAACATGTGTCCTTTCACCCTTTCCTCACCCACCTTCCTATTCATCTCCTTCAAAGAGTTCATCCTTTAATCATTTAACCTACACCTTGTCTCCCACTTTGCCTGTCAGGTTTACTTACTATTCGAGCTTAACCTGATTTGGAACCATATATGAGGGAGAATATGCAAGGTTTATCTGTTCTTGTGTAAATTCATGAAGTTTGATCTGTTCCAAGTTCGTCCACTTTTCTTTAAATTTCATTATGTCATTTTTCCTTACTGCTGAGTAGAATTCCATCCTGTATATACACCACACCTTTGATATGCATTAGTCCAGTGATGGACATTTGGGTTGATTCCAATTCTCAACTATTATAAATTGAGCTGCTATAAACATGCTTGAGCAGATGTCTCTGTGCCTTGAGGGTAGATACCCAGTAGAGGGATAGCTGGATCTGTTGGTTGCTCTATATGCATCTTTCTCAGGAGCCTCCACACTGCTTTCCATAATGGGCATACAAGTTTGCATTCCGACCAGCAGTGAATAAGGGTCCCTTTTCCCCACATCCTCAACAGCATCTATTGTTAGGAGATTTTTTAATGATTGCCATTCTGAGTGGAGTAAGGTGGAATTTCATTGTTGTTTTGATGTGCATTACCTTGATGATTAAGGACGTTGAACATTTTCTTAAATGAGAATTGGCCATTTGTATTTCCTCCTCTCTGTATTCCCTGTTGAGTTCACTGCCCCATTTTTTGAGAAGGGTATTGTTTTTTATTACTTAACTTTTTGATTTTTTTGTAGGTTCTAGATATTAGACCCTTATCCATAGTGTAGCTGGCAATGATTTTCTTCCAGTGTAGTAGTGGACTGTGGGCTCTATGTATAGTATGTTTGTCTGAACAGAAGCTTTTTAGCTTAATGAGATCCCATTTGTTAAGTAATTATTGCACTTCTTTGGCTACTGGGGGGCATATAGTCAGGAAGTTTTCCCTACTCCTTTCTCGTGGAGAGTTCCCCCTCTTTTCTTCCAGGGTTCTAAGAGTTTCATGTCTCATTCTTTGATCCATTTGGAGTTGATTTTTGTACATGATGAGAGCAGTAGGTCCAGTTTCATGTTTTCCATGTACTTATCCAATTTGTCCAGCACCAATTGTTGAAGATTCTATCTTTTCATCAGTGAATGTTGTTGGCACCCTTGTCAAAGATCAAGTAACTATAGTTACTCAATCTAAGGGCAGGGTCCTCAAGTCTGTTCCACTGCTCTGTTTGTCTGTTTTCATGCCAGTACCATGCTGCTTTTTTTTTACTATGGCTTTGTAGTATACCTTTAGATTGGGTATGATGATACCTCCTGAGGAGCCTCTTTTACTAGTTTTGTATATCCGAGGCCTTTTGCCATTCCAAATGAATTTTGAGATTATTTTCTCTATGCCTGCAAAGATTGAAACTGGGATTTTTATTGATATTACGTTGAATCTGTATGTTGCTTTTGGGAGAATTGGCATTTTCACAATATTAATTCTGCCTATCCAGGAGCATGTGAATAGGAGTAATATGTGCCATTTTGGGGTCTTGGAATTAAGGCAAAACACCTGTTGTTTCTATAGTCTTCACCATTTTCCTTGTTAATGGGCCCAGGACATAAAATACCTTGGGAGCTTTCCCGTGCTGATGCCAATATCTGAGGATGGTAGGTCTGTTTCGGCAGCCATATATCCCTCTAAAAGCCTAGCTGCCTATTTTGTTGAGTTGCATTTTCATTTCAAAGATTATTTTACTTAATGCTTCCTGGTACTCATTCTTGTATTTATGTCTTCATTTAATTTAGCCAGCTGATTCTTGAGCTCCTCTGATTGCTGGTTTGCCTTTAGCTCGTTTACTGTTCTACCAAAGGCCATCTGTTTTTCCTCCATTGTGTTAAGCAGGGTGGTGAAGTTTGTGAGCTGATTCTATGCATTTCCACTTACACTATCAATTTTTGCTTCCATTTCCATAAATAATCTGGATATAGACTCAATTCAGAGATCACCTGAACATGTTGTCATCTCCCCCTGGGCTTGTATCTCTGCTCTTTCTTTGATATTTTCATTAGAGACTTCCTTCTAGAGAAGCAGACAAAATAATAAGATTAGGTATGCAAGAAATTTGTTACAAGAAATGGTCAGAGAAATGGGTAGGGGGTAAAGCAAAGCTCAAAGAACTGTGATACTTGCACTGAGTTGAATGCCTGCACTACACAATTTGTGAAGGAGGGTATTCTTGCATGGAAGTCATTCATCGGAGTGCCCATATCCCATGCTTAACATCTATCATGCTTAGTGATTTCTGAAAAGTAGCCCACAGAAGTTTGGGCATTGTGTGAAGGCAGAAATGAGTTTTATAGAAAGCTGTTAAAGCCCAGATCCATGACTCATATCCTTACTACTATAGAAGCCTAGAGAAGCTTGTGGAATTAATAGGGCTTCCATAAAGGCTAATTCCACTTCCACCTAACCCATTTTTATGAAAACAAAAAGTAAGCATCCTCAAAACTGTGCACATTCTTATTATTTTTAAATTAAATTAATTTTTTAGGATATAGACATATAGATAATTTTCATTATTCCATTTTAACCCCATCTACCTTGTAAGGCTATCCATGTTATGTCTTCCACTTCCCTTGCATCCCTTGGATGCAATCAACTTGGTCATGGTATATAATCTTCTTAATACGTTCTTAAATTCAGTTTGCAAGTATTTTGTTGAGAATTTTGACATCTATGTTCATCATGGAAATTTGTCTGTAGTTTGCTTTTGTTATATTTTTATCTAGTTTTGGTATTGGGATGATGTCTTCATAGAATGGGTTTGGTAGTGTTTTTTCTCTTTCTGTTTTGTGAAACAGTTTGAGAAGTGTTGGTATTAGGTTTTCTTAAAGTTTGATAGAATTCAGCAGTGAATCCATGAATCCATCAGAACCTCTGCTTTCTTTGTGGGGAGACTTAATTATTCATCATTTGCATTGCTCATTATGGACATGCTTAGATTATATATATCTTCTGGCTTCAATTTTGGTATTTCATGGGCATTCAAAAATGCATCCATTTCATTTAGGTTTTGCAGTTTTGTGGAATGTATGTTTTCATGGTATTCCCTAATGATCTTTTGAATTTTGTTAGAGACAATGGTAATTAACACCTTTCCATCTTTAATTTTATTTGAGTCTTCAGTCTTTCTTTTGGTTAGTTTGGCTAAAGGGTTGTCAGCCTTTGTAACTTATTTTTATATCTTTATTATCCTTAATTAGATACATTGTATTAGTGAATCTTATGATGATACCTCCCCTTTCCCTCCTCCCTGTCCCCAACCCACTGTAGACCCAACATTTTGTTTGTTTCTGTGCATTCTTCTTTTAGTCTCTATTTCACTCATTTCTGACCTAATATTTTCAACAATTTTTTATTTGAGAGAGAGGGAGAGAGGGGAGAGAGAGAGAGAGAGAGAAAGAGAATAGATGTATCTGGGTCTCTTGTAACTGCACTGCAAATGAATTCTAGATGCATGTCCCACATTGGCTTTACATGGTTACTGGAGAAACAAACCTAGCTTTGCAATCTTTTCAATCAAGCCTTTTCAAAAATATTTCTATTTATTTGCAAGCAGAGAGAGAGAATGGGCATGCCAGGGCTGCTACAAATGTACTCCAAATGCATGTACAACTTTATGCACCTGGCTTTATGGGTACTAGGGAATTGAACTTGGGTCATCAGTTTTTGCAGGCAAGTGCCTTAACCACTAGGCCATCTCTCCAGTCACAATCAAACATTTTTGACTGCTGAGTCATCTCCCCATCTCTCTGCCCTAATCTTTATCCTTTCTGGCCACCTACTGGTGTTGAATTGCCTTTGTGTTGTTTTTTCTATTCTTTTAAATTGTGTTGTTGTATTGTTTATTTGAGATCTATCTAGATTTTTAATGTTAGTACTTAGAGCTCTAAGGACTGTCTTGACTCTGGTAGGTTGTGTTTTTATTCTCATTTGTATGTAGACATTTTAAAATTTCAGTGCTGATTTCTTCAACTACTCACTCTTCATTAAAAATGTATTGTTCAATTTCCATGCATTTGGTTATTTTCTGAAATATCTCTTGCTTTTGATTTCTAGTTTTATGTCACTGTGGTGCAATACAATACAAGGCATTATCCTGATTTCTTTTTGTATTTGTTGAGGCTTGCTTTTTTGAGTGATGATGTGATCAATTTTGGAGACATTTCATTATCCAACTGAGAAAAATGTATATTCCTTATCCCTTAGAGGGAATGTTTTATATCTGTTAAGTCCAGTTGGTCTGTGGTACAATTTAGCTCAGAAGTATCTTTGTTGATTTTTTTGTTTATAGTACATTTCTAAATGTGATGAGGACATTCCAGTCTCCTGCTCCTATTGTGACAGGGCCTATGTGTCCTTTTATACATCTCATCTTGTTTTAGACTTTGGACTGAAAGGATGTGAGGTAGTGTGACTGGTTTAGAAGAAGAAATATAGAGGAGAATATTTTGTAGGCTTAGATAAGTAAGTCACAATCATCATGGTATCATTTGATGAAGGAGAGTTTCAAATTAAAGGGATTAACAATGGACAAAGGAGCAAGTCACTGTAAAGACTAACCAACTTGGAATGCTAACCTAAAACTTTACAGAGAACCAGATGCAAAAACAGATGTCACAAAACATATGAAACCATCAGAAAAGAAAAATAGAGTGAAAATACAAACATCTACATATAAACCAAGTAACCAGTAAATGAACCAATAATAGCAAATGAAAACAAGGGAGAAAAAAGAGAAGGAAAGAAAGGAAGGAAAGAAAGAAGGAAGGAAAGGAAGGGAAGGAAGGGAAGGAGGGAGGGAGGGAGGGAAAGAGAAAGGAAGGAAGAAAGGAAGGGAGGGAGGGAGGGAGGAAGAGAGGGAGGAATATTTGCTTTGGCCTCTACTCTGAGCATATTCTTAGTGTTACATCTGGGAGAAGTTCAACTATAGCGTATCCACACTGAGTCTTCTTTGGAAGTGGGCCCTAAACTCACAGCTGGACCCGTTTTGAAACAAACCCTGGTGCTCCCTATCTTCAGTCCAGTCAGTTGGTGTGGGCTGGAGTCAGGGTCTGGATGGACCCACTCCCCGTGAAGCTGCTCTTTCCTGCTAGCCCAGATGTTCATGGATATCTGAGCACTGGGGTCTGTGTCTATGCTGGGTTACTTCTGCTTTGTCCCACAGATCATGTGTTAGTTGGACTGGGAGAGGCATAGACTCTATTGGCCCAGCTTGGAGCAAGCTATTCAGCTAATCATTTATTGAAAATGCCTCTTAGGTGCTTTTAATGCCTAATTGCCAAGTATTTGTCAATATTGTACTTAGCCTAAAATCAGCATAGGCTGACTGAGATCTAAGGTCATTGTGCTTCTCTCTAAAACTGTGTAACTTTCATATATCGTAACCTAAGTTTATCTTCCTATGACTCTAGAGTAAATAGTTGTACATCATTTGAGTGACTTTTCGGGCTAGGAAATAGAGTTAACAATTCTTAGATTTCTATTTCAGCAATATACATT
>PVHP010014134.1:0-39693 GCA_004024765.1 Zapus hudsonius | reverse complement strand
CCCACTGCTTTCCACAAACAGCGATTCAGAATTCTAATCAGCACTCTTTCATGTTGAAATAGCAAAAATTCACGCTCAATGTCATATTTTCACCAATAGTATCTAAACTTCTGCTGAAAGTTGTCAGGGGGTCAGTAGCTCCCTGTGAAGCTTTAGAAAAGGTTATTATTATTTGGAAAAAGGTTATTATAATATCTCCATGGCTAGCAAGGACAAAACAGCATCAATCTGTTTCGTGAGAATTTCTTACAACATGAACAATGCATATCAAGAGAACCTTCCAATGGTTAATGGATTCAGACTTTATGGAATTACATTATTTACAAAGTATAGTTCAGTTAGTAATTTATTTGACAAAACTCTGGAAGAGTAGAGTTCTTTATGTTCTGAAAGTTCAGTCCATTTGTTGAATGAGGATTCATGGGCACCTTCTTAAAGCAAGGGTAAATCTCAGGTAACTGAAGTAACCAAAGCCCCATTTTGTCAGACACTGTACTTCCAGATAGCATCAAGCCTGTGAGGTTCAGTGAGACATTCCTCAAGTCCAGAAGGCATTATTTAATTGAGAAGAAGTTTACCGATCAGTTAGAGAAACTATACTCTTTATTCTAGTCAATATGAAGGGCTTTCCTGAGGGGCTTGAAGAAAAAAATATCAAGTTTCTTTTCCTCAAGGTTGGGCTTCTCCACCTCACCCCACTGCCACAAAACAATTTGGTGGTGTCCCCTATATCCTTCTGAGAGGGGATATTGTGTCAAGAAGTACACAATGGTTCTAGAGATGGTTGCCTAGGCTGAGTGATGTGAAGCAGGGCTGAAGTCCTGCATGGAGACCATGGGAGTGGGTATAACATAGTGCTGTGAAGACCAATGATGGGTTGCAGTGGAGGGCCCATGATGTTAGAGAACAGGACTATGGGACAGCCACCAAGGAAAGCTACTGGCTCAGAGTGGACTCTGCTCAGAAAGCAATCAGCCAATCTGAAGGGGTGGAGTTGCTCACCCCTTTGCATGATTTTATTACAAGTCCAAAGTACTGGACAACTTCTGCTCAGTATTTTTCCTGGCCAAACACGAGTCCATTACTTTTATTTTATTTTTTTAATATTTTTTATTTATTCATTTTCAAGCAGAGAGAAAGAGAGAGAGAGAGAAAGAGAGAGAGAGAGAGAGAATACCAGGGCCACCACCTTGTGGGTCTGGCATATGTGGGTCCTGGGGAATTGAACCCGGGGCCTTAGGCACTGGAGGCAAGTGCCTTAACCGCTGAGCCATCTCTCCAGTCCGAGTCCATTACTTTTAAATTGAACTTTGCTCAAAGTCTCAGGACACAGCCAACCTTTCTACCAGAATATCACACAACTAATTCTAGCCTAGTTCCAAGCAAAGTTTTCTTTGCCCTCTGAAAACTCATAAGCCAAGTTTTCACAGTGGTGAATTTTAGTCTTTCAAGCTCTCGCCAGAATGTCTCATTAAGCTCATATGCATTCCACAAACCAGTTCCAAAAGACCAAAAATAAATCATATGGTCAGTTTCATTACAACTACAGCCCCATTTTTCAATACCAATTTTCTGAAGTACAAAATTTTCTGGGACAAAACAGCAGATCAGAAGCAGCTGATGGATAGAAAGGGTATATTTTGCCTATGGTTTCAAGAGAAAGTTTCACCATGGTATGAAACTATAACAAAAGAAGACAACCAAGCATCACATCTTGACAGAAACACGGAGGAAGTAGAGTGTGAGCTGTGAACACCCAGTGGGACTGAACGAATGAAACCCCAACATCTATCTCTAGTCGCATATCTCATCGAGCAAGGGGATTCAGTACTTCTATGGAATAAATGATAAGTCATAACTTGGAATAAAAGACCAGGTAACAGGAACACACTTTTTCTGAATCTTGAATCTGCAGAGGTAAGAAGGTAAGGGTAGAAATTCTAGATCATGAGAAATGGAGCAAGCCCAGAAGAGACTCATTCCTCCATCTGGTGCTCATTGTGGGAACTTAATTATCTCTGCTGGCTTTCCTTCCCTCACCTTATCCTTACCTTTGGAAGGATTAAACATTCTACTTGGCCATAGAAACACTACTATGGAAGAGTATACTTGGGTATGAAAGACTGCTTGAGTTCTAACATTCCTCCCAGATGGCTCTGGTTAATATATACCTATGAATGTCAGTGAAAATTAGGCCTGAGTATGAGCCTTTTTATCAAAAAGGCTCTTTGACAAGGAATAAAATTCAACTTATAATTAGGGAGGTTATACCTTCAAATAAAAATTATGTGGTTGACAAAATTAACAAAGCGACATTTCACCTTAAAAATTAGGTGTGACAACACACTTGGGCCAGGAAGACTGGGATGAGTACTAAGATATACAGGATACCTTGCCACAAGGACTAATACAGACAGCCCACAGAGGAGGATATACAACTGATCAGGGATGGGGAGGGGGGGGAATTGGGGAATTCGGGATAACAATGCATGGTTTGCCCACTAAATAATGTAACACATTATGGACAATAAATATATATTAAAAAAAAAAAATTAGGTGTAGTTACTGATGGGTGCCATGCCTCTGGACAGTCTCCCCCACCACGGCTCTCACATTGGGGAATTCAGGATAACAACTCATTATTTGCCCACTAAATAATATAACTCACTATGGACAATAAATATATATTTTTAAAAAAATTAGGTGTAGCCAGGCATGGTGCTGCACTCAGGAAGCAGAGGTAGGAGGATCGATTTACGTTTGAAACCAGCCTGAGACGGAATAGTGAATTCCAGGACAGCTTGAGCTAGAGTGAGACTCTACCTTGTAAAAAAAAAGAAAAATAGTAATAATAAATTAATTAAATTAAATAAAAAATTAGATACAAATTACTGGAGCCATCATCGATAGAAATGGTCTTGAACTAGTCAATGGCACAACTTGAACCTTCCTGCCAAGAGCATAAGCAGGAACTGGAAGAGTCATCTTCATTCACTGCATCCAGTAGCATACTTGTTGGCACTCAAAAACTTATTGGGTTATTTTCCTCTTCCTGATGGAGAAATCCTAAAAGGGGCGGAGGACTAAGAAGAACATGGTTACAAGAGGGAAATTATGGTTTGAGAGAGTGTTAGGTAGAATAATGTTCATGCAAGACCTCTGATGTTTATAGAAAGGCCTTTACCTTACTCCCAAATCAGGAACATGCTAAAAAAATCACATCTATATTATCATTGAGAAGTTAAAACCTATGAAAATATTGTTTCTAAATTCCTTCTTATTGAAAAGATAGAAATTAACAATTTCAGGTAGATCTGATATAAAAATGTATTAGGAAGATGGAGATGGTGTTTCAACATCAAATTAGGAAAACCTAGTTAGCAATGTAAAGAATGTATGCCATACAGTAATTCATGCTGACCAAGCATGGCTTGTCCTAAGAACACAAAGACAATTGTATGTCATATGGCATTGAGAAAATAAAGGAAGCTCTGCAGAGATACTTTCAGTTGCATTGATTAATTTCCATCAAAGCCGTAAGCATGACAAGATGTAATATTACAAGGCTTTCAGATCTTATTTGCTGGAGAAATGTTCCATCTGGTTGCTGGCATGAAACAGTTGCGCTCAGGGTAAATAACAAGGTTTAATTCATGTTAAATAGTTTTAGATTAAGAAAGCCGAGTCTTTTTCTGTCATACCGCAGAATTTCACTTGTCTTATTTCGGGGATCTCAGTCCTTTAGGAACACTGGTGGTGTTGGACCACTGTACTAACTCAAACAAGACTCAAAATAGCAAACCAAGCATTTGAGAACCCAAATTAGCTCATTATTTTACCGTTTCCTTAATCGCACTCCTTAACTTCACACCATCAAGTTCCAGAACCATTACACCAGCTCCTCTGTCCCACAAGAGATAAGTGAAATGGAATACGTGTAGGGCACCCGAATTCTGTTTCAAATTCAGAAACGTGTAATGAAACATTATCTTATGCCGTCCCTGGAAGACGAGAACAATGTTCTAAGTGATGAGTCATGTTTCTAAGGATTAATGGTTTCTCATTTTCACATTTAGCTTTTTGTCTGCAAGCTCCAATCTACAGAATCAAAACTCCTGAATAGAGACATACACACTTCCTGTTCAAGGTACCAGGCAAAATGAAATAGACGACCAACAAACTTTTGTGATTTACTGAGTCAGAAAGAATTTTTCCTCTGAATGAAAAAACGAAAGAGACCAAATGTAAGTTATAGAGATCTCCTATAGCTTCACCGTGGGTCCATTATTTTTCCTAAGACACATGAAGCTAATTGTTCCACTCCCCTCATCTTGAAGTCATTTTTCATTTTACTTGTAATAGGGGAACTCAGCTTCTTTGATTCTTTTCCCCCCACTGAGGCATTTTATTCATATATTTGCTTAATATCCCAAGAAAGAGACTCCCAGGATCTTCCCTCCTGTGTGTTTTCGTCTTGCTTCCTCATGGTCCATGGTGCCGGCTGAAGTTGTCAGTACAATGGAACCAACCTGACGGGATGGGAGCAAATGACTCTGCCTTCTTTCAAAGTCTTTTAGCTGTTCATCAAATCTGGGGCTGATCACGCCACACTTGTTTAACCTGCCAGCAATTTTCCCAGCTCTGTGATCATCAGTGATTTCATATGTGCCAGTGTAACCAGGCTTCATCATCACAGTGAGAAACCGGCCAATGACTTTGGAGCATGGTCTGATGAGGACCTGCCACGTGCCTCTTTTTCCAGCATTGTTGATGCTCTTAAGAGCATCTGCCAGGACATTCATGCGCACCACGATGGCGGAGAAAATGATTCTTATAAAGTAGTGTCAAGAACCTGGCTAACTGTAGTTATTGTTACTAACTGAAATAATGGCCACAAACCCATAGAATTCTCAAAAGCTAAAGAGAGCCCATAAGCTCTCTTCCAAAGGAAAATCCATGCATTTAAGTTGTGTTAACTATATGTATATATGCATGCATGTATGTATTTGTAGATCAGGACAAGAATAGCTTTTGGGGGTTCTCAGTCTCTAGGAGTGTGGTAAGAGGTAGTTTGTAGAACCACTGGTCTTTAACAGGTGGCAGGAGTTATCTTACTGCCCGATGAAGGTGACAGCCACACTCAGAAGGAAGCACACTGAATCTGGGTTCATAGTGTTGGCATTTCTGCTCTCTGAAGAAAATCTCAAGGAAATTCTTAAAAAACCTAATCACAGCTAGAAATGTCCCTCATAAAATTTTAGCTTTTAAGAAAACTCCAGGAAGAGTGATAAAGGCTCTTTCATACTCTGGCGTCTCAGCCACTGGGAGTAAACATCTTTCCTAGAAAACATGATAGTGTCTCCCCAGTCTTCCTCCCAATTTTCCTTATCCATAAAGATGGGTACACAAGAGAAGTCATAACTCCTTGGAGGAATGGCCAGAGACATCCTTGTCTCTAAACTAAACTAGAAGCTTGAGAACAATACTCCCTCACTGGGGTTGGAGAAATCTCCCTCAAGTCCCTTCCTTGGAGGAGTTTTCCCAATCACCCACCTTTTCCTCTCTCTATAAACTCTCAGAAGCTGCCCCTTCCAGAGAGTCTTCCTTAATGTCTTATTACATAGGGGACCCCATGGCATTAATCTGTATTTAGTTCTGTGGCATCAGGTACTTGCTCATGAGGACCCATTTCACCCCATCTCTTTTTCCTCCACAAGTCCCTGAACTCACAGCGTCCATGCAAAAACAGTCCATTTGCTTCTGCATGTGAGGTCAGCCTCATTCCTGGGGTAGTACTGCTTCCAACTGATTTTTATCTCTCCAGTGATTGGTGGGTCTTTCCTTTTACCTTTCTTCTCATTTAACTCTCATGCCTGCCTCCTTCCATGATTAAGCTGCTGTCTTCTTTCCTTCTATTTCCCCTCTGTTTGAGTTCTTGTTTGTCCTCCTGGCCAGTCTCTAACTCCTTCACAATAGACCTTCACTTCAGTACCAAGGATAGTACCCACATAATGTTTTATCTCAGAGAAGTTGCTGCCTAGTTACAAGGGTTCGCTTTTGGGTGGTGTGAGGTGGGGCCCATCCACAGGCATGGTGAAGTTCATCACATTCAGATAACCTTGATGAACTAACTCCACAGAGAGGTCAGGCCACAGTGCAGTCCTCTACAGTTAGGATTTAGATTGACCCTGGAATCCAGTATGAGTGATCACTCTCCTCTACCAGTCCTCATCATGAAGCCAGGATACATTTCTCAACTATCATCAACTCTACAGCTAAAGAAAAGTTTCCCAATTCTCCACGTTAGTGACTCCTACTTCTTGCTCATCCTCTTGACGGTCACAAGTCTGCTTTAAGTTCAGAAGGTATTAAACCCCTGGTAATCTAAGCCTATTTCTCTCATTTGGCATCCTATGGGCGTGAAAAGGCCAATCAATTTTCCTTTCATAAAACTGCTTGTTGTGGGCAGCTTTCTAGTTGCTGCGCAGAAAGAACCCAAGCAAAAGTGGCTTGTGGAGGAATGGGTTTATTTGGCTACGGACTCAAGGGGAGACTCCATTCTGGCAGGGAAAACGATGGCATGAGCAGAGGGCTGGACATCACCTCTGCCACAGCACTGAAAACAGCGGCAGGAAGATGTGCCAAACTCTGGCAAGGGGAAGCTGGCTTATAACCCCATAAGCCCGCCCCTGACAACACAGCTTCATCGAGGTTGTAAAACCCAAACTGCCATCAGCTGAGGATCGATCTATCAGAACACATTCATTTGTTTGTGGGGGACACCTGGATCAAACCATGACACTGCTCATATTATTAAAAATTATGAATAAAGTCATAGCTTAGCCTTTTTTTCTCTGACTAAGCAGCTCCAATTCATTAAGGGAATTAAACTATAATTAATAGAACTAAAAACCTGGAAAGACCCTTAGTGTTATTCTTGTCTAATATTTTTGAACTTCAGTTGTGAGCATCAGGGTGAATTGATTAAACAGGATCCTGAACACTACATGCAGCTCAGGCCCCTTAGTCACATGTTCTGGAGACAATACGCCTCTCCCTGTGCTGCAGTAACCATAGTCCACAAAGAGGAAGCCCGGCAATTAGTTAGCTACATGGAGTCCTAAATGCTCTTTGTGTTTCAACTTTAAGGACGTGAAAGTAGAATTCTGGAGCTCTAAGTAGCTTTTGGTTTTCCAGTAAGATTAGACATATAACTTTGGGATAATCCTATAAAAAGGTTTGATGATTAATTGTAAAGAAGGATTGCATTTTATTTTTTATTATAAACTTATATATTGTTAATAATTAGATACATTACATGAGCGAGTCTTGTGATGGTACCCCCATTTCCCTACTCTCTGTCCCATGCAGGGGCTTTCCTCAGTGGGATCCCTGGACCAGTCTATGAAATAGGGGGTTATGAGTTGTCCAAGAAGCAGCCAGTTTTTTTCTTTGTGTGCTGTTTGGGGGGGCATGACTCTGGATATTCTCCCCCACCATGGCTCTTACAATCTTTCCACTCCCTCTTCCACAAAGTTTCCTGAGTCATGGTGGGTGAGTTTTAAGTCTGATTTATTGTTGAGGTCTTAAGACTACCTGGGTTTCTGCTTTGGACTGTGTTGGGTGTCCTTGGTGTCTGTCTCCATCTCCCTTTCATAGGTTGTCTGACTTGCTGTGGAGATAGTTCTCTTGCTCATCTTGCCACATGTTCTGAGATATCATTTGGGCCATAAATGATGTGTTGGGGGGTTCATCTCCTGCCTGGGTGTCACCCATCATCACATGTTCCATTGGTGGAGTTGGGTTGTCCACGGTTCTTGCTGCCTTCTGAAAATAAAAATATAGAATCTCCATTGGAGAGTGAGAACAGTATAGGTTAAATGAGACAAAACATTGTTGATTTGGCAATATTCTAGTGGGTGTAGCCTCTCTGTAGCTCTCTGATTTGTGGGAGTTTCCCTTTGGAGTCTGGGTTCTTGGTCTCCATAATAATTGTCCACAGATCCCAGTTCCAGGTAAGGGTTCCTTGCTACTGAGCAGATCTCTTAGCCAATCAGCAAGCTGTTGATGACCCACCTAGGTTTAGAGCCACTATTGCAGAGATGAGCACTTCTTGGCTTGCTGGACTTTGCTGTATAGCAGTGTTCTCAGCCTTCTCATAACATTGGTCTGTGTTGTATTTCAATGTCCTCTGCTTTCTCAGAATATCATTGGCCAATTTCCCCTGGCCACTCATGTAACACCTTCCAGCCCTACACAGGCTACCATCTGGGAGCTGGTTACCATTCTGGATCCAGCAGGGTCTCTGGGTATTGTGTGAAGACAGTCTGTGTTATCTTCAGCAATAGCATAATTAGTGTGGAGGGAACTTATCCAATACAGCAGACTATGACCTCTTGTGGTAGGAAAGACCGATGAGCAAGGCCCCTGTAGCAATGTGGACTCTCGCTTGTATCAGCACCACAAGTTCTCTATTTCAAGTCTCCTTTGTCCTGTTTCTGGTTGTTTAAGGTACTGTCTTTGCATGAATTGAAAAACAAAAGAAACAAGCAGAAACACCTCCAGGAGTGTACTGAGACAAGGTACTCCAACTCTTACTGAGTCAGCCCTAAGAGTGAAGTTAATACCCATTTTCTCCCATCCCTCCCTCTTGTCTAGCATCTCTTTTGTCCAGTGGAACAAAAGAGCAGTTTTCATAGGCACAGGGGCTCACTGTGTCCTGTGAAGCCCCTTGACTGGCTGTCTCTGGCTGGCCCCATTTGCTTCAGCTCCAGGCATACAAAGGCCAAGAACACAACAAAGTGCTCTCAGTTTCAACCCACTTCTCTTTGTCCCTCACAAACAGCAGAAAACTTTGTTCTTCATTATACAAACTTCATATTCACTGCCTAGATTATCTATCCAGCATGTAGTAGCTCCTTTCAAAAAAAAAAAGAACAAACACTTAATTATTGGTTTTGCTGGTTGATCCATGGCATGGGGAACTGGTGATGATGATAGAGGGCATCCATAGCTTTAAATTCATTTGAATATTTATTGTTCCCTTGGAAGACATGTTACCCTGTGGGAACCATACACCATCCCTGTAGCATTTCAATCCTTAAGGATTGCACTATTTATATTTCCATCTGGAATATGATATTGAGCACAACTTAGTATATTGGCTACAGAAATGATTTCAATTGCTATAGTTGGGCAATTTTTCTTATAAAAAGTCTTACCCTACAGGTTGGGAAAGGAAGCTGAGGGTCTTCTTAGCTCCTAAGTTATAGTTATCCCACTGAAGGACTAGAGAAATGAACACAGAGATCTGTGCATTGGGCTTACTGCAAGATAAGCATAAATATACTTAGCCCAGCATTTATTGATCACACGTGATCTATGCTACAACTCTCTAATGGGACAAAGGCTTAACATTTCAAGTCTCCTGGTATCCGTACATTCCATACACTGCTTTCACCAGCTCCCTGGAATTGAACATTTCTACTTCCACAAGGTTGACTAAATGGATATAGGTTCTTTAGAGTAAGTTCTGGTAGAATTATTTTATATAGACATGTTCCCGATTAACTGATGGACTTCGTATCTGAGAACAGGCTCACATCTGGAAACATGGGTTTGTTTACATTGCATTAACTGACCTGACATCAGACTATATGTTTCCATTATAATACATTTTAACGGCATAAGTTAAGAAGGATCTATCATTAGGTTTCTACCTGATTTTCTTCTGTTAATATCATAATTTTTTAGCGAGGGTAAAGATCTTGGTGAGTCAAGAGTCCTGGTTGCCATGGCATTCTCATGGTTCATCACTGTAATGATTTTTATTTTTAAAGTCATAATGTGGACCGTGTTGTAGCCTACAGTTGACAGATTGTCTCCCTGGACTGAGCATTTCTTATTGACTTAGTAAGTAAATTGCTCTCTGGGTTTTCTTCATACACATGTCATCTAGTGATTTTTCTTGTTTTCTGTGATAAATTCATTATAGCAATTATGCCTGATTTTGTTTTTTTTAGTTTGTCCTTTTTTTAATTCTTTATTAATACACATACTTCATTTTGATTAACCCTTTACCTCCTTTCCCCATCTTCTTGCCTTCCCACCCTGCTTTGACCCTGCCGCACCCAGCATTCCTCCTTTGACTTCCCAACCACTGAAGATCTGCTACATTCGTTCCCTATTCTTGTTTATGAAGCCTCTTTTTTCCTCTTTCATGGCTCTTTTTCTCCTTTCCTATCACCTGCACATTGTTCCTCCCACATCAACACACACATATAAAGATTCTAATTTAGGAACTTCATAGGAGAGAGACCATGTGCCGTCTTTCTGTACATGGGTACCTCACTTAAAATCAGATTTCTCAGTTCCATGCACTTGCCAGCCAGTTTCATAACATCATGTTTCTTCATGGCTGAATAACATTTCCACTGTACATAGGTACCACATTTTCCTTATCTATTCTTCACCAGATGCACAACTAGGCTGATTCTATCTCCTTGTTCTAGTGAAAAGAAAAGTGTAGCAATAAACAGTGATGAACAAGTGTCTCTATGCTAGGGTCCAGAGTCATTTGGGCATACATCTAGAAATAGTATCTCTGGGTCATGTCTAGTTCTATTTGTAGCATTTTGAGAAATCTCCACATTGATATTCATAGTGCCTATACCAGTTTATATTCTCACCAACTGTGAATAAGGGCTTCCACCCCACCCCACCCCCACACACATTTTCAAAAACATTAGTTGTTACTTCTTTTCTTTATGAAAGCCATTCTTACAGGGGTGAAACATAAACCCTAAGTAGTTTGAATTTGCTCTTCCTTAATGGATAAGGATATTGAATATTTCTGAAACATTTTTGGCTATCTTTGCTGCTTCTTTTAGTTCTTTGGCACATTTTTTTTATTGGGCTACTTGTTTGGATATTGTTTATTTTTTTGAGTTTTTATTATATTCTACCTACTAATCCTTTGTCAGATGTATAGCTGACAAAGATTTTCTCTCCCCAAATTTTTTGCTGTACAGAAAACTTTAAGTCTCATAAGGTTCAATTTGTTGAATCTATTTCCCATGTGATCAAAATGCTACTTATAAAGTTCTTGTTCATTCTCATATTTTGCAGTTTTTCCCTATTTTCCTCTAATAGTTTCAGAGTTTCAGGTTATGTGTTAAAGTCTCTCATTTCAAGTTGGTTTTTGTGAAGGTTGATAGACAAGGTTCCAGTTTCATTCTGCTGCGTGTATCTTTTCAGTTTTCCCAGCACCATTTGTCTAAGAAGTTGTCTTTTCCCAAATGAATGCTTTTGACTTTTTTTTTCAAAATATAGCAATCATTATTGTTCCAGTTAAAGTCTGGATGTTCTATTATTCTCCCTTGGTTTGCTCTTTGGTTTTCAAGTAAAGAGCCTGCTGTTTTGTTACTATGGCTCTGCAATGCAGCTGGTATCAGGAACAATGATACTTCTTTTAGTATTATTTTGCTCATGACTTCTTTGGCTATCAGCGGTGGCTTCAAATAAATTTAAAGATTTTTTTCTCTACTTCTGTGATGAATGATATTGAAAGTTTGGTAAGATTGATAATATTCAATCTGTATATTACTTTTGGTAAGACAGACATTTTCACTATATTGATTCTTACAATCAATGGGTTTGGGAGATCTTGCCATCTCTAATGTCTTCTTCAGATTTCCTCTGGAGAATTTTGAAATTTTCATTATAGAGGTTGTTCACTTCCTTGGTTAGATTAATTCCTAGGGTTTGTCATCATTGTTGTTGTTGTGAAGCCATCATGAATGAAGTTGCTTCCTTGATTTCTTCTCAACTTGTCTGACAGAAATGCTACATATTTTTGAACATTGATTTTGTAACCTGCCACTTTGCTGAAAGTTAAACAGTTCAAAATGTTTTTGGAGAAGTGTTTAAAGCATTTTTGTATAAAATCATATCTACAAGTATGGGCAGCTTGACTTTTTCTTCTCTATTTGTATCCCTCTTATTTGCTCCTCGCATTATTGCTCTGGCTAAAGCTTTCAGCACCACATCACATAAGGATAAAGAAAGTGGATAGCCTTGTCTTGTTCCTGATTTTCGTGGAAATGCGTTGAATTTTTCCCCATTTAGGATAATGTTGGCTTTGGGTTTGTGTATATAGCCATTATTATGGTGGGATGTGTTCCTTCCATCCCTAATTCCCTAATTGTTCCAGTGTTTTTGTCATGAAGGTACGTATTGTTATTGTCACAAGCCTTTCCTGCACTCATCGAGAAGATCATGTGATTTCTGTCCTTAATTTTATTTTTGTAATACACTATATGTTCTGTCATGCATATGTTGAACCATATCTGCCTTTCTGGAATAAAGCTTGCTTTGTTTATTATGGATAATGTTTTGGTGCTTCTTGCATTCTGTTTTCTAGGACTTTATTGAGAATTTTGCATCTATGTTCATCAGTGTTATTGCTCTATTTTCTTCCTTTGTTATGTCTTTATCCAGTTTGTATAAGGATATTGCTGACTTTGTAAAATGAGTTTGGCAGTGTTACTTCATTTTTTTTATTTATGAAGTAGTATGAGAAGTTGTGGTAGAGTTCAGCCAACCATGAGTCATGAATTCATCTGGGCCTGGGTTTTTTTTTAATTAGTTTGTTTGGAGATCAGTAGATTTTTGTAGAATTATTTAAATTATTCACCTCTTTTTGAATTGAATTGGGGAGGTCATATGCATTTATAAAATGATTTATTTCTTTAATATTTCCCAATTTAGTGGAGTATTTGTTTTTAAGGTATGTCCTAATTAATTTATGAACCCTTAGTATCTGTTATAATGGTCCCCTTTCATCTCTAATTTTATTAATTTAGGTACTTAATATCTTTTGCTAGTTTAGGTAAGGGTATGTTGATTTTCTTTATACCTTGAAAGAACCAACTTTTTGTTTCATTGATTATTTCTATGATTTTTAATTTCCATTTCTGCATTAATCTTAATTATTTCTTTGAGCATACTGATATCATATTTGGCTTATTCCCATTTTTCAAGGCCCTAATTAATATGAAAATGTATTTATTAATTTGTTATCTTTCCATTTTCTTAATATAGATGCTTTGAGATAAGACCTTCCCTTTTAGGACTGTTTACATTGTGGGGTTACAAGACCCCACCCTAAGCCTATATAAAGGAAAAGAAATTCTCTTTGGCCCTCCTGCTTGTTTGCTGTTCTGTGTGTATGGTGTTGGTGATGGGATTCTCTCTCTGCTTGGATCTGTAAAAGGCATCAGCCTCTTTCGCTGTTACTGAACTTCCCCTCAATCTGTAGTTTCAATAAATACTTTCCTCCCCAAAACTGTGCCTGGTTTTAAGATTCATTCCAGCAGTGTGTTACTGACTACCACAGATTTGGTACCAGGAGTGGGGTGATTTGCTGAGATGAATCTGACCATGTGGTTTGTGATCTTCTGGAACTTGTGTGTTGGAGGAATGGTCATGGACTTGATACTTGCACCTGAAGATGCCTTCTAGAGTGGTAAGCCAAGTTTTATAGACTATTCTGGTGAGAACTTGGAAATGCTTAGTGCAGAGAGAATTGCATTTGGAGGCGTGGCTTGTGAACTTACTACGGGGAAGGAGAGACTGCAGAAAACCTTAATAGAAGTGTGTGCCTGGGTCAAGGGGTGGATGCATCCTACTGCTCATGCCCAGAGAGTTTGACCAAGGTTAAATTTAAGTAATGGACTGTGTGCTTGGCTATGGATATGAGACTGAGAATTTAAGATTTGAAGTTAGAAAAACCTCAAGGCAAGTTTAACTTACTGGCAGCGACTGGTTTTTGATTATGGCCCAACTGCTTTATATTGAATGGAGAGATGCCTGAGGTATTTCCACCAAGGAAGGACAGAAAGATGGACTGCACAAACACTTTGGAAAGAAAATCACTGAAAGAAAGTAAACTGCTCTTCAAAGTCACTTTTATTTTGTCCCTGAATTAACAACATGTCTGTGTCCTGCATACCTGGTATTGCTTTTGGAAGCATGAGAAATGCATGCATGGAGTAGGTCATGAAATGCACACGGTTCCAGGATCCACTGCTGTGATGCGGTATTTGGAACAGGGAGTGAAGTCCCTGTATGGCAAGTGAAGCCATTGGAAGGTGGTCCGTGGTTTGCAATGGAGACCTGAAGATGTTTTGGACATACCAGGACTGTGCAAGGGCTATCATGGAGCGCTGTTGGCTTGGGGTGAAAGACTTCCCAGTGACTCAGCCAAGCTGGAGGGACAGAATCAGGAAACCCGGAGACTGTCAGTCACTAGTTGTGCTATGGGACTTGAACTGCAGAAGTGGATGTTTGCAGATGTTTGTTGAGATTGCCTAGGCCCAGTCTTTCCTTGTTATGTCTCATAGCAGTTGGAAATGTTTATTCTGTGCCATTAAATGTAACTTGTTTTGATTTTACAGAACTCTAAGGTAAGGGAATTTGCCTTGTGTTGGGGGGGGGGGGAGATTATGTGTTTCCAGTGGTACATGAGACAGTTTTACCATGTTAGGCAGAATTATGCTCTTGTTTCTGTTTTCATTTGGAAATTAAGTATGATAAAGCATGATGTAAGGAGATATGGCTTGATGTCAAGTTGACAAGGGGTGGACTTGTGATGGTTAGGTTTTGCTGTCAACTTGATCTTTTAATTATCTTGGGTAGGTCTCTAAGGATGTTTATAGGAAGGCAGCCTCTCAGTAGGGAGCAGGATGTAAGGAAGCTCAAAGGAGCTAGAAGTAAACATCCTTTCCTGTGTGGGTAGTGCAGGAAGGAAATTCCAGAGATTCAGGAAGCCATTAAGTCTGGGAAAGAGTTGTAAGACTCCACCCTAAGCCTGTATAAAGGGAAGAAATTCTTTCCTTGGCCCCCTCCTGCCTGTTTGCGGTTCCTTGTGTGGTGTCGGTGATGGGTTTCTCTCTCTGCTCTGCCCTGTGAAAGAGGGCCAGCCTCTTTCACTGTTATGGAACTTCCCCTCAATCTGTAGTTTCAATAAATACTTTCCTCCCCCAAATTGTGCCTGATTTGAAGATTCATCCAGAGGCATGTGGCTGACTATAACACATTGTTTCCTGTAAGTTATAGTATGTTGTATTTTTGTTTTCATTCATTTATCGGAATTTGTTAATTTCCTTTCAATTTATTCAATGATCCACTCAACATTCATTGATGTATTATTTAATCTCTATGAGTTTGTGTATATTCTGTAGCTTCTCTAGCTATTGATTTTTATTTTTATTTTGGTATTTTCTATTTTCCTATGTTTATTAAGACTTGTTCTGTACCTTAAGTATAATTTTTTGGAGCATGTTCCATGAGGTGCTGAAAAAATGTATATTTTACAGAAATGGGAAGAATATTCTAGAGATGTCTGGTAATTTAATTATTTATTGTCAGTCAATTTAGATGCTTCTCTGCTTATTTTTTTCCTAGATGATCTGTCACTTGTTGAGTGTGAAGTATGGAAGTCACCCATTAAAATTGTTCTAAGGCATCAGAGGTTTTTCCTATAATAGTACTGTTTTATGAAATTAGGTGCAGCTGTGTTTGGTATATATAGCTTTAGAATTTTAATGTCCTCATAATGGGTTATTCCCTCAATCAGTATAAAGTAATCTTCATTATCTCTTCTGATTAACTTTGGTTTAAAGTCAATTTTGTCAAATATTAGGACAGTGACAGCTGCCATTTCATAGTGCTATTCACTTGGAAACAGTTTACCATCCTTTCACCTTAAGTTATTGACTATCTTTTATAGCAAGGTCAACAGCCTATGGAACTTGCTAGGGGAGCATTTGAGAGGCAGAACCTTGCTGGGACAAAGTTGTTGTGAGGTTACAGCTAGTGTTCAGGATACTTGAACCACAGTCATTTCTGCGTTAACTTTTCACCAGCCCAAGACTGTCATGTGTGCCAAGCTAACCAGAGATGATACATGGGTCAAAGGCTCTTAAGTGTTCAAAACTCCTCAGGATGAAGCATGTACCCAAGGCACTCGGATGAGGCCAACTCACCAGTTATGAAGGGAAGGTGAAAGGCCTCACTATGCAGAGCTCCCTGGGGATGAATGGAGGCCAAATGATCTTAGTATAAAAATTTCCCAGGAGATGAAGGGTGGGTTCTCAGTTGCATCCAGCTCACTGGGGTTGAATGATAGGCCAAAGGTTCTTTACCTCTTTCTTTATCCACTTATACTTCATTTACTATAGGAGAGTGGTTCTCTAGCACTTTTCTCTTAAAGCCCATTTATACCCTTATCAGATAATTCAGGATGACTTTCACTTATATCTACAAATATCTAACATGAAATATTAAGCTAGGAAATATAAATCTATTGATTCTAATTAATTTTAAAATAGCAAAAATAAGCCTATTAAAGGTTAATGTATATGATACATTTTAATACAAAGTAATCATATATTTTAAAAGGAGTGAGAACAGTAGCATTGTTTTACATTATGCAAGCCTTTCTGAAATCTGACTCATGGAAGAAATCTTTATTTTCTGTTTGTTAATTCAAATGACTTACATGGTGTTTGGGTTGACCCATATTGAGAAAATGGAGCTTCACAAACTATACAGTTGGAAAAGAAAAGAGTATTTATTATATTAGACTGTGCATATAAATGTGATCACTCTTCAATACTACACTAAAATTTGGCAAGTGCTGATACCTGAAGGCATAGTTATGATATGGAATCTGAAATAATTTCCATGAAATCGTATTCTTTATCACATTAAAAATCCAATGATCTATCAAGTGTTTTAAAGAGATCCTTTAGTCATGCATAACCTTATAACATTATGTGCTAATCACTTAGAAAATATAGGAGCACTGAGATAAACAGAAATAGATCTATGTTCATACATTTAACCATACAATATTTAATCAGTCAAATTATTTATATTGATGCTTGATTCTTATTTTCAAAAATCTTTAAATATTGGGAAAATTTCAATTCAAAGTACAACATACAAATTTCCCACAATTCTAGTTTTTATTTGAAACCTCATTTTCAACAATTTTATAACAAACATGTTATTTTTTTCTTTCATTAAAATTGATAGCTTATTTTGTTTGCTTTTGACATAATGACTGCCAAATAACAAAGTTTGAAAAGCTACCATTTGTGTGAAATTATTACTTCAAGAAAAATGTTCCACTGAATGACCATGTTCAACTTTCAGCAAAAAGAACTTCAGCAATGTTTTTTTAAACAACTATCACATGAGTATGTTGTAAAAGCTTTATGCATATTTCCTGATGTGTTACATATAGTAGTGAAAAAAGAAAGCATTCACTCAAGGTCTATTTAATTAACAATTTCCACTGTTTTGCTAAGAGAAGAGCATCCCTAAGGAAACTGACTCAATAATTAGCAGGGAAGAATATTGATGCAGTTTGATTCCACTGTTTTATTACAATCAAGTAGAATAAATCAAAATAAATGAAGATTTTAAAAAATGATTTGAGAACAGGTTGACTTTGTGGACACCCTGAGAGGGTCTCCAGGGTTTTTAGGAATGTGTAGATAATCTAGACATGATCTTCTAGATGGAACTTTGACATTGCTATATCACATTGAGAGTGCACAATTGTTTTGTATTAAAAAGAACAAACTAATTTTCATGGTTTCTAAGCAATAGAAGTGTGCTCTTCTCAAACTAGGACTCTGGGGACCTTCTACTGCCCAGAGGGTTTGTAACAATGTAGGAGATGAAAATTTATAAGTGTCTTTATCCTTGTGCTTGTGGACTCATATCATCTTTGTGGGGATGCTGATTTTAGCACAGAATCCTTGTCATGGCTGTTAGTTCAGCTTCTTCTTAATACCTGCCAGCCTTACAATCAGTCATTCATTCTGAATTTAGGAGTCTCTGCCCTCTGCCTGTGGAGATGAGTCTTTTAGTTGGGATTGGGGTTTTCTGTATTTCACAGTATGCCCTAAGAAAATATTTGGATAATATGTGCTGTTTTCATTCCTATAAAATAAGAGTCACATTCATTATCCTGATTATCATTTCTCACCTAAGTATTAATATTAGGATATGAAAAGCCATTATTTTTTCATCTCCCAATCCACCCTAGGGTAGAGACTTAGGACGTACTCATATTCATTACCGTTACTCTTATTTCAGCAATGGAAAACTTCTGCTAACTTCCAGTAAGTGAATAGTTATAGAATCTTCACAAAAGTCTGGTTTCTAGGAATTTAGGTTACTGTAGAAACAAAATCTGAGACAAAACTTAGGGTAAAAATACTTTGTGGAAGGTTATTTGGGGACGAAGGCTAGTGAGTTATAAAATGAATTAAAGTAGAAAATAGCCACCTAATCGTCTGTTAATAAGTAGATTGTCAACAATGGCAACAAGGGAGTGAGTCTATTGTAAAATCCACAAGAGTATATAAGACATGCATTATAATTGCCCCATTTGGGTCACCTTTCCTTCCCTGGCTGTTCCTAGAACTTAGCTCTCTTTCAGGTAGCGGGCAAAGCCTACTCCAACAGCCAGAGAACACTCCTGGCCAGATGCTTCAGGCAGAAAGCCAAAGGTGGATTCCTCTGCCCTAATGCTCCCTTTAGCTCTAGGAAAAATGAAGAATTTGGCTTGGTTCTGAAACTGACTGCCACAGATTCTTAGCCTACATCCACACAAAAATCAAATCTAGAAAGATAAAAGGCTTATAGGAGAAAGGTCAAGGGATACAAGGTTTCGTTGCAGCTATTAAATGCACAACAAAAAATAGGGGAAATAATCAATGATCTCTCTTTACTAAATGACACTGCAAAGAGAGTGAATAAAAATGCTATGAACATGAAGACCTTACCTCAAATATATATATATATATATATATATATATATATATATATATATATATATATATATATGATGTACATATGTATAATATAAGATATATATATATATACAACTTTTTTTAAATTTTAAGAGCTTATTAAATGACATTTAGTTGCGAACCTTCTAGTTATTCAACATTATTGATAATACCCAGCCCTTGGGCTTTTGAAGAGAATAAATGAAATAAGGTTCATAAATGTACTTGGACAGGTGTTTGTGTCTGAACATGATAGAACAATGCATACAGTTACAATTATTATTGTTTAATAATTTTTAGGTGTATGCTTTGGCTTTAAAACAATGAAAATTAAATCATATTTTTTCTATTCTCATAATTTTAGTTTTGACTATTTAACATCAAATTAACAACCTCCTAGGCAACATTAATGTCATTTCCTTCTGTGATTTCATTTCTAGCATTTTTGATTGATGTGGGTCTATTTTATATTTCTTAAAGGTAATTTCTTTAAATTTGATGAATCATAATTTTCGTTTGCAGTCTAATGCATTTTTATATCTTAGTCATTTCCTCCTAAGTTCCTATATCAAGTGATATTTCCCCAAAAAACATTGCCAGGACTGGTTATCAACGAGTTCTTTCTGTGGCTTGTAAATCTAGGTTGTCTTTCTCTGTGACTCACACATAGCTCAGGAGATTACACAAGATACCAAAATAAATAACAATGAAAAAATAATAGTGAAAACTAGGGAAAAAATGAGTTTTCCACCAAATGAAGGTTAAGTTAACACAAACTACCACAAAAGCATGATCACATTAGGAATTAAGTCACACTTTACTATAAACTCTGAATAACAATGGTCTCAATTCCTCAATTGAAGGACACCCACTGAACGACTAGATTAGAAAACAGGAGTCCACTTTTTGCTCTCTTTAAGAAACTCCTCTTAACACAACCCTGGGCATTTACCCTCAGGACTCTCCAGTCTTCTGTACAGACACTTGATCATCCTGGTTTATTGTCCCAGTCTTCACAACAGCTATGAAATGGAATCAGCCTAGATGCCATCAACTGATGAATGGATAATGAAGATATGGCACATGTAGACCTTGGGGTGTATGTGTGCCATATTCAGCTGTAAAGAAAAAAATGAAATTAAGGAATCAGCTATAAAATGGATGGATCTGGAAAATATACTAAGTGAGGTAACCCAGGCTCAGAAAAACACATGCCACATGGGATCTCTCATATCCGATCCTAATTTTGAATATATATATATTGCAGTAAGAGTCAGTAAAGGCCAAGATTCTAGAAAGAAGCCATACAAAGGTGTGTGGGGGAGGCTAAGGTGAGGGGACAGTGATAAGTAAGCAGAGATATGGAAAGGTTAAAATAGAGTCAGGGGAGGGGAATGAAGGAGAGGAAGGGGTTGGAGAGTGAGTCCTTACAAAGCTAAAGACATTATGAAAAATCTATAGAAAAAAAAGGTTCTTAGTTAACTAATTAAAAATATAACTAAAAATAAAAACCGAGAGCTCTAATTTGAACAGAAACTTCATATGGGAGTGGATACTGCGGCTCTCAAAAGTGACAGTTTGTTATATATAGGAAAACCCCATTGCTAAAGATAACATGCCACACAGTGAGTTCTTGGTCAGAGGCCTCCAAAATGATACAAGGTGTTGCCAAGTAAGAAAAATAAATTGAGAAATGGCTCAGTGGTTAAAGTGCTTGCTCTCAAAGCCTAAGGACCCAGTTGGATTCTCCACTGCCACATAAAGCAGGATGCACAAGTAGCACATGCATCTGGAGATTGTTTGCAGCAGCTAGAAGCCCTGTGCATCCATTCACTGTTTCTCTGTGTCTGTCTCCCTCCCTCTCTGTGTCTTACTCTTTGCAAGTAAGTTAAATAAAATAAACATTTTTGTCTTTATGATCCATAATTACATGCATTATATGAGCAAGTCTTATAATAGTAGCCCTATTACCCTCCTTCCTGTCCCCAACCCATTGGGGACATGTCCTTGTGGGCATACTCAATCAGCCCAAAAATATTCTTCTTCATTTATTTATTTGCAAAGATAAAGAGGTGGGGTGGGGGGAGGGAGAGAGAAGAGAAGGGATGCACCAGGGTCTCTTGCTACTTCAAATGAACTCCAGACACATATGTCACTCTGTGCACCTGGATTTCCATGGTTACTGGAAAATCAAGCCTTTTAACCACCGAGAAAAGCCTAGAAAAACAAAATTTCTGGAAGAACGACCTTCAATATTCAGAACTCAATTTAGTTATGAAGAACACACAATCCCAAAACAATCATTAACAATATCAGCCTACATCCCCTCAGATGTTAACAAAGATGGCATGAGCCGTCAGTGTCACATCAACCTAAATACATGGGCATCCAGCTCCCTGTAAGCAACCTTAGACATAGAGGTGCTTTCTGCATCACCACACACTGTGACCTGATAACCAGAATCTACAGCTTGTTATGACAGTTTGTGAGGTTCAGTCTCAATGACAGTTCCAACAAGCAGAGTCGGAGTTATTCTTTAAACAGGATCCTTGACTTATTTAAATCCATGCATAATGAATGGTGTTAGTGAGGTTCAGAACTTCAGTCAGCCTGGGTAGTGTAAGAGATCTTCCTCCTCTTTGAAAATAACTGGATACATAACCAACTTCCATAACCCATAATACAAATGAGGTAAGGCTATATTTTTGAATGGTTATTGCTGAGTGAAATGTGAACCGCATATAATGCACTGGATGGCTCAGGTATCCGGATCTCTTGATTAGCTAGGTAAATACTAGTGACATTTTATCTCATGTAAATAGTTGATAAAAATATTACTGTTGCATTTTTGCTAACAAAAAAATCAAAATTAAGTTTTGTGCTATTTGATGGTAAGATGTCAATTTCACAGCCAGGTGGTGGAACAGAGGTATAGAGAATCCTTAGCCTGAGGACACCTGCTCCTGTTTTCTACAGTCTGCTTCATGTCACATTCGACTTTTCTCAACAGTATTGCAATCGCTGCTTTGAATGAATAAATTCTCAGGATATCATCCTTAATCCATTCACTGCATTATAAACCTGAAACAATTAAGCTTTTTATTATATAGGTATCCTAAACAGAGATCACAGATAATTAGCCCCATGTGCTGGCAATATTGCTACCATAGCTTCTTTTGTCTTTCCCACCACCTTGGATGACTGTTGAGGTCTTATCCCAGCAGAAAAGTCCCTCTCATTGTCTCCTTATTTAATTTATGCCACAGTAACAGCAGCTTCAGTTCAGTACTGCAATTTCAAGCATCGTATTTACCTTGGAAGCTAAATGTATACCTTCAGGAAACTGCTTTCAGGTAAGATGAAAATTGTAACTTAAAGAAGTCTTTAAACCCAGAGAGAATGATTTCTTTCCTCCCTTCTTCTTCCTCCTCCTTCTCCTCTTGTGTCTTCAGCATCAATCCCCTCCTATTACTATCCACTTTATTCTCTGAATTTAGCCCATTGAGAATTGAGATTTTATAGGAAGAATTGTATTTTTCTCTTAGCTTTATAGTGTGTCCAAAAAAAAAAGTTAAGTAATAGTTAAATTAAGGAAATGGGGAATTAATTTACCAGGTTTCTGGCATGCTGAGAATCTCACTAGTCTTGTGGTCCATCTTCCTTTGAATAATAGCACATTCTCAGCTGGAACTGGCAGGGGTGAGACACAGCTGGAAAGCCTCCTTGGATAGCTCATTCTGCTGCTCAGTAACCAGGGAATTTTCACACTGAACCTCATGCAGAAACTTCAGCATTAGGACTTTTAACAAAAAAAAATTGTTAGGTTTATAATATAAGGACACTATTGCAATTGAGGGTAAGTATATATACTTCCCATGTTTTGTTTTGTTTTTTCCAGCCTATACTAGGAGAGTTCCTGAGTCTAGTGAGGTCTATAAAAAGTTATAAACTCAGTGCTAAATGGAATTTCTTCTCTTTTTTTCCATGTGGCCACCGTATGGGGCTGGATTTCCCTCGACAGCAGAATTGAGTACAAGGCTAGAGTGTACTTGAACGGCAGTGAGAGGAAGAGCTGTTTGCTTATTGAGGCATAGTTTAACTTTTCAGTTACCTAAATTTTTGTGTTATTCTCGCCACATTATTTCATGTTATGGCTGGTGTAAAATAAGAAAAGAAATCTGTTCCTTCTCCCACACTCGTCCCCTTTCACATGCTTTACAAATATCATTTTTTATTGTGATAATATCTTTTCTCACTTAAAAATCACCCAGGATTTCACTCCACTTTTGTCATTATGGTTTCAAAGTATCTTGCTCAATTGGTCAGTTTTCCTGGATTCTAAGGAGTGGGTCTTTGCTATTGTCTTTAGGTACATCCAGATCTGTAGAGAAAAGAGCAGAAAAAAAATCCCCCTGTAGCATATATTAATATATCAAAAATGTTATTAGTTGTTGGATTAGATATTAGATTATTTCATCTTTTAATACTACTTTGCAATCCTGCCATCAAACTTGGGATGTGGGACCTGAGCAAGAATGCTTCTCTTGGGGCCAACGTGCTAGGCACAGTCTTCATTTTAGTCAGAAAACTGGAGCGCCTTTTATCATACAACTGCCATTTTCATAAGTGGACCTTGGGTGAAAATAAGAGGAAGAAAGGGAGTAAGGGAGGGAGGAAGGGAGAGAGGAAAAAAGGGAATCAGGGAGAAAGGAAAGAAAGAGAAAGAAGTGAAATAAGAAAGGAGGTCATATTGAGAGTAAACTGGGGTGGAAGAATAGTATAGGAGAAAAATATTGACATGGTACTTTCCTTTGATCTTCATTTTCTCATTCATTTTATCTCCTTTTCCTCCTTTTGTAGTGGGGTGAGATGGGGGTTAAAATTTAGATAATGCCCACCAGAAATTCCAGTGCACCCCAAAATTTAAGGAGTACCTGAATTCTTCTTTACAAAGTTAAAGAATTAAAATTATAGACAACAAGATATTAAGGTATAGTGGAAGACTTTATTATTTAAGGGAACATGGGAAGTTAGAGTTCTCCAGCCACCATTGTGGGGAGAATGAATATGTGGGAGAGATTTTAATAAAATCTGTGCTGCTCAGCCAAACAAACAGAAGAAGAAAAGGTATCAGAAGACTCCCATCACGAGAGAGAAAGGTTAATATGGAAAAAAATCCTGAGTCCCCCTCACCCCAGCCTAAGGGCTAAGGGCTGGGGTGAGGGGCCTTACCTGGAAAAATGAAAGTCCTCCTTCTAGGATACCATGTGGAAAAAGAGACAGAATTATCTGTTCAGTGAGGATTTCCTGCCCTAGGTGGGCAGGGTGGTTGGTTCCTACCTGACCAATCAGTTTTTAGCGCCTAGGTTTGAGCTCTAGCTAGACACCTCCCACTCAAGGGGAGGGCATCTATGGAGCTTGCCTGAAAATGTCACACTTTCTCCCCCATTATTCCATGTAGGTCACTAAGTAAAACAGAAGTTTGGTTTTGAGAGAATGAAGAGGTTTCTCAGAGGAGAAACATACAAATACAGCAGACTGGCTACTGCTTGACACATTTCTCATAAATTCTCCTTTATGTGACTTAATTGGGTTCCAGTAGCAAAGAAATGACATATCCTAGCATTTAATTCCTGCTCCCCCCGCCCAACTTGCAATAAATATACTGAAATAAGCATAATAGGATAATATCTACCAAGGTGGGAAAATACCAGTTCTTTCTTTAGCACTGGAAGATCCCACTAATCCAGAACATGACTCTTTCCTACTGACCTGTGCCAGCTTCTAGTCCCCAGCCTCATCTTCCAGAGGGCAGCAGCAAGTCTTTTAGGTTGGTGTTTATCACTGCTATTAAAGACTCAATTAGGTTGTTGTAATTGGTTTTGCCTGACGCAAGAGCTCTGGGAAATGCCCAGTTACAACTGGCTGTGGTTGCTTCCCCTCGTTTGTCTTTTTGCTGTTGTTTCTGATTGAGGGTTCTCCAGATATTTGTGCCTGCTACCCAAGTTTTCTCTGCTTTCCCAGAGTAGTCAAAGATGTAGGTCCCCTCTAGGCCAGTCCCTTGGGCCTCATCTGTATGCCTGGTTCTTAAGGAATAAGGCTCTTCAGCCAGTTTCAATGACCCCCTCACCTATTACATTCATTTAAGGATTGCATAACGCTTCTGTTTCTGACACGTTCACTTTCATTTCTGATTTATTTTGATAATCATTGACTTTAGATTTGTTTCCTTGATTTTTTTTCTTCTCAATTGTTTATCGGATCCTTTGACCTATAATTATTTCATTCAACATTATTATACACATTTTCAAAAATAGTTTTTGGTTTACAATCTCTAAAGGACACCTGAAATGAATTTTCATTTGAGTGACAATGAAAATGTATCTCTGAGTCTACAAGTATGGCATGTAGATGAATTTTTGAAGCCTTACCTAATATATTTAATGTTGAGCAATGCTTCTTCAAAAATTTCATTAACATTCTCCAATGTCAGCTGGTATAAGGAAGAATATCCTGTCTCCAACTTGAGCATAAATACATCATGGTGGTATCCAGAATAGATGGCAGACTGGGACTTTTTTTATTGATTGACTGGTTTCCATCCATTTGTATGAGGTTTAAACAGATAATTTCTACTTGTAGCTTTACAAGTATTCACAAGATATTGCATCAGTAATGTCCAATGACATGTCCAGGTAGTCTGAGGAATGAAAATGGTATGGGATGTCAGAGTGACCTGAATGCAAACTCTTTTATCACACTGATTATCTAAGTTGATTCAGTGCTATTTGGCTGACTAGGTAGGTGTCTCCTTTCTCCTTCATTACTTCCTGTACCTCTCTCCTGAGTTAAAGAACATAAACTTTCCTGGTCAAGGAGGATTTTTCCTTGATCAAAGCTATACAATAGCTGCTACCACTCACAAACAATAGAACTTGTAAGCAAGCTGTCTAGAATGCCCTTTTGGGGCTTTTCTTCCTCCCACAAACACCCTAAGACCTACTCTCCTCCCTCACATACTCTGTGTTTTCCTCATGTGTCTACAAAATTCTTTTTCCTTCTGCTATGGCTCCTTGCTACTCTGATCTGTAGAGAAGCAGGCAGCCAGGAAGAGGCTGGTGATTGGGAAGAGTACATGTTGGAGAGAAGTGGAAAGTATATCTAGAGAGTTGGTTGGGACAAAGCTAACTCAGCCTGCCTCTGCTTATTTACCTTTATTGAATGTGAACATAAACACATGCATCATTGGGTGAAGAGACGGCTCAGTTGTTAAGGCATTTGCCTACAAAGCCTAATGACCTCAGTTTGATTCCCCAGTGCCCACATAAAGCCAGATGCACAAGGTGGCACATACATCTGGAGTTTGTTTGCAATGGCTGGAGGCCCAAGTATGTCCATTCTCTCAGACTGTCTCTTTTTTTTCTCTCTCTCTCTTTCTGCCTGCAAATAAATAAATAAAAATATTAAACACAAAACAACAAAAAATCCATGCACCTTTGCTAGTAGCACACATGTGTTAGAAAACAGGAAAAATTAAACAATTTCAAATGTGTTATAATAAAATCATACCAATTCACTCAGATATGTTCAAAGCACCCTGGTTGACAAATGTCACTCACCCAGAATAGCACTATTCCATTTGCCCTGGGTACCTTTCCATTACTCAAGCACATCTTCCAGGAAGTTATCAGCAACCATTCCCCATGTTCATCGAGAGACTATCTGGCTTGCTATAGTCAGCCCTGTACTTGACACTGAGGACCACACAATTCTATAAGGAAGTGTGGCAGCTTCTGAAAGGCATACAATTAGGTTAGACACCAGATAGCATTTTTTTCTAGGGAGCAGACTGTCAATTGTAGGTAAAACTTGAACAACATAGGCTCAAACACAAATGGAAACTCCTAGAATCATCTTTATTAGGAATAAACATGTGTACACCTGTTTGCAAATAGAGGAAGGCAATAAAAAAGCAGAAATTTCTTCTTTTGGTCAAATTGTAAACCATAATAAATAAAGTGTGAGGTGACTACCTGCATCCAGAAATGAACTTAAACCCTTCAGTGCACTGCAATTAATTACCCTTAATTTTTTTTTAGTATTTATTCTCTTAAATTATAGAAAAGGAAAAATTGTTGACTTTCCAATATTTATCCAGGTCTTCAGTGTTAATTCTTTTGTGACCACCCACAATATATATGACTCAGGAATACAGTTAATCTATTTACTTCTCTTGGAAGTCATTGTGAAATGAAAAGCTAATTATTCTCATTTAGAGTTAAGCTTTCTTTTGTGTTACTATGACTAAGGCAAACAGACCTGTTAATCACATCACTACATAAGACAAATTACTCCATTTATACATTTGAAATCCAGCATTTCTGGTCAGAGAGACATTAAGGGCATTTCCCTTAGCACCATTCTGCATCAAAGATCAATGCCTAACCTACTGGCCTTGTTTTACATCTTCAAATGTGAACCTCACATCATTGGGGCAGTTTATTAATGACTACAAGGAAATTGTTCACCCAAAGTGGTGCACAAAGTTCTAGAATTCTTATATGAGGGGACCTCATGGGCAATCAGTCACTAGTTGAAAAGTGGGAGGAGGATTTGAAGTAGGCCCATGGTTATCTCAGAAGCCCCCCAAGAGGCATGTCTCGAT
This sequence comes from Zapus hudsonius, assembly GCA_004024765.1. Taxonomy (NCBI): domain Eukaryota; kingdom Metazoa; phylum Chordata; class Mammalia; order Rodentia; family Dipodidae; genus Zapus; species Zapus hudsonius. The sequence goes on along the minus strand of PVHP010014134.1, from coordinate 12,159 downwards.
TGACTCCTATGCTGGTCAAGTTGACAACAGAACTTAACTAACCATCACAGGCAGCAAATAACATCACAAGTCATAAAGTCCCATCTAACTTTTGGAAAAGTGTTTCTATACTGCAACACAAGAAGAAAAAAACAATTATAGAAGTTCTAGTTGTCCTGAGAGAAAAGATGGTTTTGGGGTTTTCAGGTGAGCAAAGCTCACTAAAAGTGGGAAAGTGAGGGATAGTGAATAGGTATCCAGGGAGAATGTCACCTGTCGAGTCCTAGGTGAGTATTGATCCACATATGCACATGAGGAAACTGACTGAGGTGAAAGGAAAATCCATGTCAGAGTAGAGAAAAAAAAATCCTTGAGGTTTAAACAAAGTCAGAAATATTTATTGTTCTTTCAGCTACAGAAAAAAAAATCGCATACTTCTGGGAAGCATTGGAAAAACGATTTAAGCTCCCCTCACATGAAATCAAAGCTTAAAATAAGCACTGAGAGGCATAGAAATGTTCCCAAGTAATTTAACCACATGGCCTGGTAGTTTTTAAAAATAGTTACAGGAACAATAACATATACAGCACTCCTCATAGTAAAATTCGTGTCTGACATCAAACAAAACTTACCAGGTGTACAGGAAGCATGAAACTAGAATCCTTAATGAAGGGAAAAGTTGATGAATAAAGCAGATCCAGAAGTGGTACTTAAGATTGAATTAGTTGACAAAGCATTAAAACAAATCAAGAAAGAAAAAAGACTACATCCAGTTATATGGAGAAAAAAAAAATGTTCTTTAAAAAACATCTAGGGAGCCAAGTGTGGCAGCCCATGCCTGTAATCCCAGCACTTGGGAGGTAGAGGTATGAGGATTGCCATGAGTTCAAGACCAGCCTGAGAATACATACAGAGAATTCTAGGTCAGCCTGGGCTAACGTGAGACTGTACCTCAAAAATCCAAACCAAACAAAATAAAACAAAAACTAAACCAAAAACAAAACAAAACAAAACAAAACAAGATCCAGGGCTGGGGAGGTGGCTCAGTGGATAAAGTACTTGCTATGCAAATCCTGACTAGCTGGATCTTCTCTGCACAGTTTTTCTTTCCTCTCGAAATCCCTTTTCACTTGTCTCCAAACCCACCACTGTGCTCTCTGACCAGGTCAGGGTATCCATTTCCCTTCCATTTATACTTGCCTAAAAAATAAAAAAAAAATTAATAATTATCCTTTCCCGTTTGGTTTGCCCAATTATTTGGTTAAATACAAACTTGAACTCGGGGTTTGGAGTTCAAGGACTTTCATGAACTCCCAGCATGCACCCCATAATAAATTCAAAGGAGCTCAGTTAGCCTGAGCTGGCAGGAAACGGAAACCTTCCACCTTAACCTGAGCAAACCCACTGCTCATCAGTTTCCTCTGTGTATTTTGCTATTTCCTGGTTCCTGTTCAATTTGACTCTCAAAACTCCACTGTTTTGCCAAGCCTGGCTGAGATCTTGTCTATTTTGTACCCTGTATGTTGTCCATTTCATGATTCACTAACAAAAGCCACTTTGATCTCTTAAAAGGTTTGTCGAAGTATAGTTCTTGGCCACAATAGCCCAAATTCCAGAGAGGAGAATAGAAGCGTACTGCTCTATTTAAGGTGCTGTATTCCTTGAGGGTAGGCTATAGTAAATTAAGTTGGTATATTATAAACCTTAAAGCGGTGACTCAACTGAAACTTTAAAAAAAAAAACATAGTTATTGTCACAAAACTGACAATGGAAAAAAAAGCTGACCACAAATAAATGAGTGAATGGACAGAAATGATAAATGAAAAGAATCAGAAACAATCACGCCTATAGATTAGTGCTGCTCACACTGTTGGCCAGGGAAGCTTCTTTCTGCAGGTGATAGTGCTGAGAATCAGCAGCTGATGAGTGCTCAGCACTACCCGAAAAATCTCTATCACCTCTTCCAAGGTTCAGGGACCATCACAGAAAAGGGGGCAAAAAGAATGTAAGACCCAAGGGACAGTGGGGAGTGCTTTGGATCATTTCAGAACATGAAGTGGCTCTCACATTAATGACCTGACAGAGGCTGTTGTTAACCTGTATAAGACCTCCGCAATATTGAGTCTATCCACATGCCGTCATTTATGAATCAGCAGAAAAAAAGACATTAAAATAAAAAGACACTAGTTGGAGGAAGATGGGACACAGTGGGAGGCAGGAGGGAAAAAGTCATGGAAAGGAATAATGATTAAAAATGTATTATGTATAGGTATGAAAATTGTTAAATAAAAAGTGTTAGTTAGGAGCAAGTAGGAAGATGATATATTTAAACAGTACCATCATCCCTAAATGATCTTATAAAATAAATGGTCTTAATACCTCAATGAAAGGCAAGAAAGAGTCAACAAAGAAAGCAAGACCCAAATCCACATTGCCCAAGAGAAGCTTACTTTAAATATGAAGACAGAAATAGTATAAAGTGTAAAATGGTGGGGAAATACGTATTTATTGTGTTCCCTGTCTTTTCCTCTTGTAATTGAACATGTTATGAGAACCTATCACATAGGGGTTCATATTAGTGGCATTGACATCAGTCATATATTTTATTACATTTTGCCCTGGTATTTACTACATATACTTAGACACCATTTAAGTTCACTCTAAAACAACCCTACTCAGCTTTTCATAACAATGGACTTCCACTTCCTGCCTTTCATCCTTACTATGATATAAATGAGCCTAAGACAGCATTTGCATATCAGTCACTGCATGCTGAGCCCCATCTGCTCAAAAGCCCACCAGAGTCAAACGGAAAGTTCTACCTATCCAATTATTTAAAAAAAAAATACTCCAAACAAGAAGAATTTTAGCTGTTGTTTCACATGTTCCATGAAACCTCGATTTATGTTTTCTGACTGCTGACAAAATTGAGCCTTTAGCTATGAGACCTCACCTGATGGGATGCTAGAGACTCAGCATGGGTGCTGAGTGACATCACCTAGGGCTGACTTTGCTCTTCTGAGTAGAGATCTTTGTGCTGTAGCATCTGGACCAAGAGGCTCCCTGTGGAGATATCATAATTAGAGTTCAGGTGTGCCTCAGCCATCACCATTATTTTTTCTAGATTATCCTCTCAATCAGGGAAACCTGTGAATGTTGACCTCCATCTCACTCACCCTTATGCTACAATCATCTTGGTTACAATTACTACTTTGACAAATTAAATGCATTGAAATAAAGAAAGATTTTATTTTACTTATTTCAGATGTTCTTCCATTCTTTATGTAATTACAATTTCCTTTTTAAAAATCTTCTTCTCTCTGAAAAAAGATTTTAACGTTTCTTGCTGGGAAGTTCTACTGACAATGAAGTCCCTCGGTTTTTCATTGTCTGATATGATACATCTCATTCACTTTTTTTTTTATTTTCAAGTAGAGAGAGAGAATGAGAACGGGTGCACCAGGGCCTAGTGCCATTGCAAATGAACATTTTCCTGCGTGCACATGATGTGCGTGTGTGCAAGTGTTCACACATGTTTATGTGTGTGGGTGCAGGCATGTGCTCTTCTGTTTTCATTAGGTAAGAACTAAAGTCATTGACTTCAAACTTTTCTCCTTTTCTATATAGGAATTTATTGCTATAAATTTTGGTACTAATTGCTGATGTTGATAATTTCCTCCAGCAAGGCTCTACCCACCAAAGGGTCCGCCAGCTGGGGATTAAGTGTGAGGCTAAATCACAAATACATGAGGCTATGTTGGGTGGGGGTGGGGGGCATGCATTCCATATCCAAACCACCACAGGCTCTTTCTAAAATTCTTCTATAATTCCAAACACTCAACCACAAGCACTTCCAATTCAATTTTTCCATCCTATGCACCATGCTTCTATGTTGTTTTGCTTCTGTGAAAATCTATTTTGCATGCACAGACTCCACATTTGATGGAAACATGGCCAGGGAGTGAACAGCAACTCGGTGCCTGTTTACCTAACACACTGTGCAAATCACTGCTTTTGAAGGTCTCCATAAGGTCACTGGCTTCCTCAAGTAACTGGGGCTCTACTTTTATTCATTTTCCTACTCTTCAAGAACCCTTATTCGTTTGTCTTTATACTTTGTTTTTAACCAGCAAATAAATATACAAAAAAAATTTATACATATTCTTAAATTACAATTGATATGCACCTAGACGGAGGGGTCAAATGTATGTAATGGCTCCATCAGGTTAAACATACCTCAATCTTTCCAAACATCGATCTTTTCTGTATGGTAAATATATTCAACATACTTTCTTCTTCCTTTTTGAGAATCATAGCACGTGGTACCTACAACTGTGCAATGCTATACCAATGTTCTTATTCCTGTAGAAATTTAGTACACATTGATGAAACTTTACTCAGGTCTCCTCCTTGATACAGTTTTTCTCAGTGTCTGGAAACCATTACTCTACTCTCTACTTCTATGAGGTCAGAGGTCAACCTCATTATATTCATATATATGTGAGAGAATGCTATATTTGCCTTTGTGTGTCTGGTTCATTTCAGAATAACAGAATCATCTCTAGGGTAATCTATCTTGTTGCAAATACAGAATTTCTCTCTTTTATGGCCAAGTAATTATTTATTATGTATATGATGACATTTTGTTTATTTATTTATTTACTTACTTACAAGCAGAGAGCAATAGAAAGAAGAGCAACAGAGAGAATGGGTGTGCCAGGGCCTTCAGCTGGTGCAAACAAACTCTAGATGCATGTGCCTCCCTGTGCATCTGGCTTCAAATGGGCGTTGGGGAATCAAACACTGGCCATTAAGCTTTGCAAGCAAGTGCCTTAACCACGGCACTATGATCACATTTTAATCCATTTATTAGATGGGCATAGATAGTTGATATTTCTTGGATTTTATAACTAGTATTATAATTAACTTTGGAATGCTAATGTTGCTTTGACATACAGATTTGAATTTCTCTTGGATATAAGCTCAGGAGTGAGTTGCTATAGCTTCTAGAAATTCTGGTTTTGCTACACAGATATTCTGGATCTGTGCATTAAGTATACCACAAATGCAGTTCTGTGAGAACCAGGTTTCTCCCTTTTGCAGAGACACAGTTTTCAGAGAAGAGGAGGATGGTAGAATGAACAATCTATGTGGCAATGGGTGAGAGTTAGAGATACTGGTCTGAACTCATGTTTAGATGAGCAGATGCATGCATACAGGTAGACACATAGTACAATAAGTCTATAGCAGATCAATATACATGTATGTTCTTACTCTGTCAATCATTAGAGAATAAAAACAAGTCACTATTAGTATCAAATAGTCTTAGTAGTCATATACTAGTTTATACCCCCCTGCCACCTTTTTTTTTAAAGAAAAAAAACCAGAACTTCTTGGAAAAATAGTTGTTGAAGAATTTCACCTCATATAGTTTTCACAACCTTCTCAAACAGCACTACCAGTTTAGGACCAAGTGTTCAAGCATATAAGTGTAGGGAGGGTTTTATTTACTGATAAAAATAAAAGATGAGTCAGGTGTGTGTGGTGGCACATGACTTTATTCTTAGCATTGGGGAGGCAGGGATAAGAGGATCATTGAGAGTTCAAGGCCACCCCAAGATTACATAGTAAATTCCAGTCCAGGTTGGGCTAGAGTACAACCCTATTTGGAAACACCCCCCTCTAGAAAATAAAGAAAAAAATAAAGAAAATCAATGAAAAAATTAGATGGAGAATAGACAGAGCTCCTTATTCAAATTTATGTAGGCAGTATAAATCTCTTGTACTCCAATTTGGACCATACATAGTAGTTTCTTTCCACAAAGTATAGTAAGAAACATAGAAGTAACTATACAGTAAAGAAATCTAAGAAGCACTTTCCGTGTTAAAGGACCAAGGTTAACAGTACAAGTTATTTTGAGGTAACATATTCTTCATCTTATGTGAGGAAAAATAATACATTCCACTGTAATTTTCCTCTCAACTCATAAACGCAGTTTTATTAGTCTCACAGTTTTCAAAATATCAGATAAGTTCCAATAGTTGACAAAATTAAAAAAAAAAAAAACTATCCAACCACTATTCCTCAACATAGTCAGGATGATTAATTAAGAAAGTTCTGAGAAACTCACAAGCAAGAGAAGCCTATAGCGACATGACATCTACATGCAATATAGTATCCTAAATGAGATCCTGCAACAGACAAAGAACATTAGACAAAATTTTTTAGCCGTGTGTCATTATTTATTAATTATAGCAAATGCATCATGCTAATACAAATGCTAAAAAAAAAAAAACCCTAAATGTAGGATATCTGAACACAGCTGCCTTGTCAATTTTCCTTAATTCTGAAACTCATAAAAATGATCCCCTGCCCCAAGGACTGATCCAGATGGCCCACGGAGGAGGCTATCCAGCCAATTGGGGATGGGGAAGAAGGGTATTGGGGACCTGGGGATAACAACTCATCGTTTGCCCATTAAATAATGTAACTCATTATGGACAATAAAAAATAGTCTACTAAAATAAATAAATAGAATTTACCATATTCACACACTAAACAAAACCCATACATTTATTTAAATAAGATGGAGAAAAGTGATCAGAGAAAATCTAATACATTCCCTCCTAAAATCTCATAGGAAAGTAGAAATATAAGAGAATTTCTTCAGTTTGATAAACAGTATCTAGAAAGCTTCCTTCTAACATCATCTTTAATTGTGAAAAACACAACAAGCCTTCTTTGAAATACCTATTTATTTGCACATGTATGCTCACCAGGCTCTCTTGCCATTGCAAATGCTTACCAGATGCATCCATGCTTTTTGTGTCTGTCTTTCTATGGGTACTGGGGAATCAAACTCTGGCCACAGGTTCTGTAAACAATCAACTTTAGCCACTGAGCCATCTCCCCAACTCTAAAATTATTCTTCCTATAATCAGTGATATGAAAAGTATCTTTGCCCTCCCCACTTCAACATGTAAAAAGGCAAGAGAAAAAAATACCTATAGATTAGAGAAAAATCTATATATAAATCTACCTTTATTCATTGATTACCTGAACCAGAAAAAAAAGAAAATTCTTAGTAATTTATACAGTACTAGAATTAACAAATCTCTTAATCACATTCACCTAAAATGAATAAAATTCATAAAAATGGAGAATTTCTGACATACTGATGATGCTATCAATCTAAAAAGAAAAGCATTGTAGAGACTGGGAAGAGATATTTTCTAGATATATGCAGGATCTATATCTGGAATCTATGAACAATTCTTGAAATTCAGTAAGAACTCAAAGAAAAAGCTGGTTTCAAAATGAGCAAAAGATTTATTCATGTGCTCCACCAAAAAAGCCATGCAGATGGCAAATAAATACATGGGCAGTTGCTCATTGTTATTCTGCACTAGAGAAATACAAACTAAACTGAGAAGAATGTGCACTGACTAGCAAAACTAAACTCAAATCATTGGCCAACTAGAGAAACCACAGACCTTCAATTCTGCTAGGAGGATTGTCAATGATACAACCATTTTAGAAAAAAAAAACAGCAGCTTTGAAAAGTATTAAAGTATTATATTTCCAGGTCATCAAAGAGCATGTTTTCATCCCCCCCAAAAAAGTGTTCATAAATAGCAACAGTTTATTTGTAATAGCCATAAAACTAAAAATAACTTGAATATTCATTGATTAACCAATAATAAATTAATTAAACCCATTTCCATATGATCTAATATGACTCAACAAAAAGATGAATCAATGTATACTACAACATAAATGATTATCAAAAGTATTATACTAAGTTATAGATGCCAAAATACCTACTGCATGTGAAAGGTTGAAAATTACAAAATAATGTATTTATTACCAATTACCTCTCTGGACTGGGTGTTTACAGTTTTTGGTGTATTCTTCAAAGAATTGAAAAAGCACAGAGAAATAGCAAAGAAGCAGGTTTTATTTAAAAAGCTAGTACGGGATACACCCCAAGGGAGCTCGATTGCTCAAAGCCACAAGTAGCTGCCTGGAGAATAGGAGTTGGTTTAGTTAGGATGAGGTAACTTTTCAGTTTCGACTGGTAGGTTTGGGTTACATTAGCCTTATGTCATTGTGCATGTCCTTTCCCAGAATGCCTATGATTTTAACCCTATGTTACCCAATCATGCATAGGTGTAACATGGTACATAGAGGATTTTCCCTAAAATGTTCACTCAGAGGACACAATTTGCCTTCCTGAGCAGGTATCTAAAACCAGTGGACGATGGACTTGACATCTTGCCAAACATGGAGAAGCCTAAGGATGGAGTTTGATTCCCTAGTAACTGCATAAAACCAGATGCACAAAGTGGCACTTGTGTCTGGAGTTAATTTGCACTTGCACAAGGCTCTGGCTCACCTATTCTCTCTGTCTATCTCTGCTTGCAAATAAATAAGTACTATTTTTGGAAAAGAAAAAGAAAGAAAGGATGGGAGAAAGGGGATAAGAACAGGCAGAAAAAATTGGGGGACTATAGCTATGTCATCTTGATTGTAGTAAAAGATTCATGTTTTTTTTTTATGTGTGACAAAATGTCTCAAAATATATGCTAGATGTATGTGCAGGTTTTCATGTCATTAACTCTTGATAAATCTTTAAAGGAAAACTAGAACTGAGTTATTTTTGTCTTTCTAAAGAAAGGAGCACTTGTGCAATGGAGGAGCCTGGGCCTGGGGGGAGACGATCAACAGCTATTAAATTAGGCCAAATATTCCACTCAGTGATGGGGAACCCTTGATTGGGGGAACCCTTGATTGGAACTGGGGATTCAGGTCGATAGGCACCAGATCCCATACTCTTGGGCTCCCAAGAAAAGATGCACTATGCGAGCAACTGCCGGGGTGGCTGCTAAAAATAGAAGCTAGGTAATCCAGAATGGTGTATATTTGTTAACATATACTGATCTCACTCTCTGATGGAGATTATGTTTGTATTTTTCATGATGCAGCTAGAGAGCTGTGGCCCATATCACCCTACCAACCAACCGCAGGCTGAAAGCTGAAATCCTGGCAAGAGATGAGCCACCACAGTCATATCGTGGAGGATCCGTGATTTCTAGACACAAAAACCCCTAAGCTTACAACATTAAAGCACCCTTAATACTCACCCACCATGACTCAGGGAACTGAGCGGGAGAGGGGGCAGAAAGATTGTGGGAGCCGTGGTGGGGGAGAATATCAGAGGCATGGCACCCCTCAGTAACAACACACTTGGGCCAGGAGAACTGGGCTGAATACTAGGCTTTCCATGGTCCTCTACCACAAAGACTGATACAGACTGCCCACGGAGGAGGATATCCAGCTGACTGGGGATGGGGAAGGGGGGCAATGAGGAATTGGGGATAACAACTCATTGTTGGCCCACTATACAGTGTAACCCATTATGGACAATAAAAAAAGAAAGGTCATTGCCAATTTAATTTATCATAGTTATTTATTCACTGTCCTCCTTTTTCCAATAAACTGTGAGCTCTTCTTTTGTTTTGCTTTGCTTTGGTGACAAAGTCTTGCTATGTAGCCCAGGCTGGCATAGAACTCACAGCACTCCTGCCTTAGGACCCTGAGTACTGGGGTGGTAGGCAGTTACCACCATGCCTGCCTTAGACTACAAAACATTTTGTACCATGTCTGTTATGCTGATTATTGCACACATAAATATACAAGCAAATGCAAGGGCTGGGGAGAGAGCTCAGTTAGCATAAGTGCTTGCTTTGCAGATATGAGAAATGGAATATGTTTTAGATTAAATTAAGTAATGTGAACGAAGACCTTACTTGTGATGAAATCAGTCCAAATAGAGATTGCTCAGATACACTTGGCTTTTAATTCATCCTATATTCACTGGACATAACCTGAAAGCTCTTTGCTTGTTTCTTAAAGATCCTAGGGGCAAGTGTGGAGTAGTTGATGTGGTAATATTATAAAGAACCTTAGGATAAATTCCACAGACTTCCAAAGTTCACCTCTCGAACACATTCATTTCTCTAGATTTCCTCTTGAAAATAGAAGTATTATGTTTTCTATATAAGGCCTATGAATCTGGACACTCTAATAGAATAGTTGGTCTCGCTAGTGAGAAGAAATATCAAAACATGACAAAAGTAACCAAACCATGAAGGAAATAATAAATGCCAGACAAGCAAATGTATTAATAAAATAGGGAGATAGAATTTATGAGAACATACTGCACTTTGGACAGAAAACAACTGATACAAACAAATTTCATTACAGTACAATAACAGGAAAAGGTGAGAGACTGGGGTGAGATGAGCAAATAGGATGAGAAGGAAAAATAATTTAACAAATGAAAGTAAAGCAAGGAAATAATGGTAAGTATTGCATTTAGCCAAGCGTCAAGCTAGTGTCTCGTATTTTCAGGAGAGAACAATTTAAAAACCTTATTTCTTAGATTTGATATATGATTTTTGGGTTGCAATGACAGACAGATGGACAGCTTGAACACTGGTGTCATAGGTCACTGAAATTTATTCTGTTATACATAAAACAGAGGGTTGTGCTAATGAGTCTTAAATAGTATGTTCATGACAGAAAGAAGAAAGTCAGGAGCCTATGCCTGGTTCAACTCTACCAATCATCCCAGCAGATGAGAGACAAGACTCAGAGATGACACCAAGATGACTGAAAGCTGCTCAGGCCCTGGGCCACATTGTGCCTCTCAGAGAAAAAAAAAATAAGCCAGGTCAAGGGAGGTCCTAAGAAACCTATAGGCCAAATGCCATCATGTGGATTCTGTGTGCAGACTGACTGTGAGGAGCACTAGAAGGAAGCAGCTTGGAGACTTTAGAAACTTCTGGAAGTTTTCTAAGTGCTCAGAGAAATAGAAGAGCTTGTCGCTAAGGAGAAAAACCCTGAATACATGTCAGAGGAATGAAAGAAAAATGAACCTCTATATCCCTCCTAAAGGAGACTCAAAATAGAAGTCCAAGGTTCCCCCTGTACCCAAGATGCCTCCTTCAGCCTTGTCCTATTCTATCCTCCCAAATGAAAACTGGAGGGGCAGAGCTCCAGCAGGCCCACTGATGATGCTTTGAAGAAGCAAAGAGATGTGGAAAAACACAGGAGAAACAGGCTGCAGGAGAAACCACCTCATACGCAGACGCTGCCAAGCAGTACCCACCCCACTAACGGGAATGCTGGTGAGCTGCAAAGGGGAGTCAGCAAGGCTGAAAGGAGGAAGACAAAGAGAAGGCAGCAGGAAGACGAAGATGAAGGTGATGGTTATGAATAAATTGGTTCTGCTGAAGATTGTCTTCTAATCTATCATGCATTTAAGCCCCTGTACACAACTCACCCCTTTTAAAGAAAAATCTAGATATGCTAAAAAAAGAAAAAAAAAACAAGCTGTTGGGAAAGGACAGATGACTAAAAATGTTTCTTTAATGTTATACCTGTATGTATGTTATAAATAGATGATAGATTAGACAGACAGACGACAGACAGACAGACAGACGGATGGATGGATGATAGATGGACGTAGGACATTCATAAGATGGCTGATTTTGCCCCATACCATGACAGGATCATATGCAATTATCAAATTCAAAGAAGATCCCTGAAATCAGATCAGCTACTTGAGATGTTTGAATCAGGTCACGGTAAACTATTCTCTGTGCCATGCTAAGAGAAGTTTCCTCTCCAAGAAGACAGTTCCCAGATAACCCTCATCAGCTGAGGAAAGTGCACAGTGTGGTGTAACCTGACTTCCCAGGAAGAACAGACCACTTCTGTAAGCTTGATACATGATTCAAACCATGCTGTGAAATTAATTTCTTGGTACAGTTAGTCCGTGAAATAAAACGATTGCATTTTAACAAGAACAGATTTTGGGGCATTCTGTCTTTACAATAACCTTAAGAATGGAAACAGAATTGAACACCTGTAAAGGAAACAGTGTTTGCATTTCACAAGGAATTCTATATTTCCCATGGGACCCCTAAGCTCAGAAAACATCTTCAGAGGGAAAAAGGAAAATATCTCTTTTCTGGTTGAAAGAATGTAAATTATAACTTAAATCAAATGGAGTAGGGATGACAAGATCACCTGAAAACACTTTGTGATTAAATAGTTCATATTGAAACTATTGTGACAGATTTTAATAACTGACATCTTGAATGAAAAAAAAA
>PVHP010014133.1:20114-39414 GCA_004024765.1 Zapus hudsonius | reverse complement strand
GTGCCCCTGATCCTGATTGATCTTGATTGATACAAGGTTGCATGGCGAGCATCTTACATTATGGGTGATTGAAGGACACCTTCCTGTCTGAAGGTCATCCTTGGACATATATGGTAGCTCTGCACTGCCTCTCAGTTAGTGTACAAATACCTGGTTTAATTTCATATATATGGACAATTTCATATATATATATATATATATATCATTGTTCAAAATTGTTTTTAATGTAGATTTTTTTCAAATAAAATACTTTTAAAAATATAATGGTTTAGTGTTTTAAATAAGCATAAGTAGGGTAGGGGACAGGGAGAAGGGAAATGGGGGTATTGCCAGAAGATTTGCCTATACATTGTATCTAATTATTGATAATAAAGATTTTAAAAGATAAAATTGTATCCATCAGATTTTAAATAAACTTCCCTCACTTGATTTAAAAAAATTATTTTATCCTGGTTTGTTTTTCAGTTAATAAAATTATAATTAAAAATAACAATATAAGGGGTTGCTGTGTAGGCAAACATCTGTTTTTTTCAGTTAAAAAAAAACAGGTTTTAAATATTTTAGGCTCTATGGCATCTGGTCTCTGTTGCAGTTCCTTAAATTGCAGTCACATGATGGGAGCCATAGACATATTGCCAACAATGGGCATACTGGCCTATATGTCCCAGTAAAACTTTATGTGCAAATTTGTATTTGATAGATTTATCACGTGCCATGAAATACTTGTTTGATTCTTTTCTAAGCATTGAAAAAGTAAAAGTGTTCCAGGTACTTAGGCTGCACAAACACAGGAGGAGGGGCAGCTTTGGTCCATAGGCTTTCAGCTACCAATCGATGTATAAGAATGAGGCACGAAAACAGAATGTCATGGTGAATGAGTGTTATCATTTCTTATAGTGAATATGCACTTTTAAAAGCCATGGAAAGATGTGTGGAAACATTCAGAGTCATAAATATATTCAGAAAATACATTATAAAATTTATTTTATTGCAGATTGACATAAAACAGAATTATGTTAATCTTGAACCTCATCTAACTAATTTAATATTCTTGATATGAAAAATAACCTACATATGGGAGAGGCAGGAGTGTAGTGAATTCAAAACTAGTCTAGATTTAGAGACCTAGAGAGTTCTAGACCAGCCCAAGCTAGCTAGTGGAGCCTGGAATCAAAAAGAAAAAAAAAATCCTACTTAAGAGAAAATGCCATACTAATATTAAGTGGCAAGATTTAAAATATTTAACCAGCACTGAGGATGGAGTTTATTAGTAGAGTACTTGCCTAGCATTTTCTAAGCCCTGAATTAAATTCCCAGCAACACACACACACACACACACACACACACACACACACACACGCACGCACATTTAATTGATTTTTATGTAATCTCGAGGAGAGTTTTGAGTGAATGAATACTTTGAATTTTGTTGTTATTGCTGTTGTTGTTTTGAGGCAGTGTCTCACTCTATCCAGGACTGAACTGTAACTCTACAGCCCAGGCTCACCTCAAACTCATGGTGATCCTCCTGCCTCAACCTCCTGGGATTGAATATTTTTAAAGTACTTGAAAATATGAATGTTTTAGCCAGGCGTGGTGGTGCATGTCTTTAATCCCAGCACTTGGGAGTCAGAGGTAGGAGGATCACCTTGAGTTTGAGACCACCCTGAGACTACATAGTGAATTCCAGGTCAGCCTGTGCTAGAGTGAGACCCTACTTGGAAAACCAACCAAACAAACAAAAAGATTATGAATATAATTATTTTAGTTTATCAGCAAGTGAAATATTTAGCATTCTAAATAATTCAACAATAAAAATACAAAATTTATACTTTTATTTCTGAAAGATGTACAATTTAAAAATTATCAAATGTTATAATATTTTCATAATATTCACAGTATGAGAAAAAGATAAATATATTTTATGCATAAATACATATAGCTATCTCAATAAAAATAACAGCTATTAACCCTAAAACTTAAAATATTTCACCAAAGCATTATTGCACACAATATTTAAATGCTATCCTGTTCGTTTAAATAAATTTTCCCCATCTACAAGTCATTTAAAGATAAAACATCTTGAAATAACACATAATATCAAACTGCTCTGAGTGAACTATGAATGTTTCTAAATTAAAGAGTTTAAATGGTCACATCCATAATTTTAATTTTGAATTACTCTTTTCACTGACACATAATTAATAGTAACAAGAAAGGGGCCTTTTTAGGTTTGTCTCTGAAGATAACTCTTCTCATTGACATGGAATCAAAAAAGAAAAGATAGAGATAAGGAATGAGAGTTTCTAGCAATGATAAATTAAAACTTAAAAAAAAAATCAAAACCACCTTTCGGGTTTCCAGGACATTAAGATGCTTGTTTTTAAAGCTCAGAATACGGAATATAGAGAATGTCAAAAAAAATATTGCCTTTTGATTAAAAGGCATGTGATGGTCTTTTAAAATATTCTTTAATATATGCTCACATCTGAAGAACCTCACTAGTAAAAAAAAAAATAGTGCTATTTCACTAAAACGTGAATTTAAATCCCTTTCATAATTTCTGAGTGGCCTTCAAAAGCAATTTCCTTAGGGGAAAAAAATCCTGTCAAATGGAATACCTTTATTTTGAGAATTAGTTTTTGAAAAGGCATCTCTGGGTGACAGTTACTGAAGGTTGTGTCCCAGCTGTCTGACACTGGCTGACTCAGACAGAGAGAAGAGCTCAGTGCTCCTGGGAGGAGTCCCACGAGGAACCTCGGGCGGGCAGCAGTGCCAGGCACGCTCCCGGCTTCCATGGTCAAGATCTGCATCCGCCTAAGGGAAGGTCCTCCTATGCAAGGACACTCTGCAGTCAGGACACCATCTGGGGTCTTCTTTCAGTCCACTTATCACAACTGTTTGAGTTTATACTTAAACTCTGTATCAGTTAGTGGTGGCAAAATTCCCAAGCCTGCTCGGGACTGGTCTAAAGGGGGACACTGGACCTGGCTCTCCACAAGCTCCAGGTCAAAGTATGAAAGCATCAGGATCAGAAATTGCTTGATTTCTTGGACAGCAAATAATCTTCCAGGACATATCATGGCTCCCGATCCGAAGGGCATGTAGTAGTACTTCAACTTGGTTCCATTGCTATAGAAGGTGGTCTTTGTCTTCCTGTTTTCATCAAGATACCGATCATATTGAAAAGTCTGTAAAAAAAAAAAAAAACCACCAAGGAAACAAACCTATAAGCTACCGTGAAAGGGATTTATCTCTTGCTTGCCATGGAAGAGCTAAGAGTAATTTTATTTTAAATTCATTCTGTAAGTGAGTTCACAAAAACCCTTCAATGAACCAGAGAATCACAAGGGCAGGCATTTATCAAGAACTGGTGGACTGGAAGAGTTTTATGGCACCTGGTCTATATGGTGACATATAGTCTATGTGCCTCAGTCAACCAGCCAGAGCGAGCAAGAAGTCCAAGCAGAAAGTTGAAGAGCCAACAGAGTAATCTCCAAGTTCATAGATTTGGTAAAGAAAGGAGCAAACTTTATTATCATAACTGGTCTCAGAGATTACAAGATGACAAATATCAGAGCTACAGAAGTCATGTCTCTAAATTTTCCTAGCCAGGTATGAGTATTTGATATAAAGAAGGGGATCAAACAATGTTAAATTGTTAATCGGGTCTGAGAGTATCCCAGCTGGATCCTGAACAGTCACTTACCAGAGGGTCTGGATAGATCTCTGGGTCCAAATGCATTAACTGTGGATAAATGGCTATGATATCATCTTTTCGAATATTATAGGCGCCATCCTCAAGGTGCAGCGTGAAATCCGTTTTAGCTGTCCGGATGTTCAGGGATGCACTAGAGAGCCTCAGAGCCTCCTTGATGATGCTGTCTAAATGTATTAAAAGAAAGTGGGGATGCAGCAGAGAGGGAAAAGAAAGGAATGGAGAGAAGAACAGTTTAAGCAGTTAGAGTCTGAAATACTTCTGGCAGCCTATACACAAAGATGCATAAAAAATGGCAAGCTGACCAGAAAAACACTTCCCAAAGTTTCTATTAGCAATATGCTGTTGCCCACAATTGGGTTCTGTTGGAATATGCTTTTAATTTGATTATCTGATAATAATATGGTCATCTTGGCCATCAATAAAAACTGGACACCCATAATTTTCTAGAAAATAATCTTATTTCTTCTATATGACTCTAAGCAGCTAATAAGTGAATAGTCATGAGATTTTGTGCAAATTACTCAATTTGCCATTTCTGAGATTAAATATACTAATAATACATTGACACAGAAATGGGGGGGTTCCCTAGCATTTCCTGAATCTAGAATTCAGTATCTACATGAAGCTATTTTTCCCTTGCTCTATTTAGTGTTGCATGGTGATTCTCTACTGACAGGTCAAAACCAAAATAGACAAGAAAAACAGCTGAAGCATATGAGGTCTGGCCTTAGCCTTGCAGCTTCTGTCCTGTAACTGACATGTTCTCAGGGCTCACCACATGCCTGGGAATACAATCCCACATAGGCAGCACTTTATTTACAAATGGGAAAAGGCCCCTAAAGAGAAGTGCTGTATCTCTCCAAGGTCTCCTAACTGAGGCAGATGGAGCTGGACATGGCAGGCACACACTTCTTGCTCCGGATGCTCCCAGGAAGCTGTGCAGCCCTTAAATGTTATGTGTTAAATTCTTTGCTTTAGAGAAAAATTTTAAAAAGAAAGAAAATTCTTTCTATATGCATATAGTATGTTTGTCTGTAAAATATACAAAAACCTAAAGAAGAAATATCAAATAAGGTTCAATTCCACCACCCAACTCTTGTGTGTGTGTGTGTGTTTAAGGTACCTATTCACTTCCTGAAAATGAATGAATGTCATGTTTTCTTTAAGTCTAAAAGGAGGTTGGAGGACCAGCAGGAGGCAGAATGCTGGTGGGGGTTGAGAACATGGTATCATGATGTTAGCTCCACCATTTAACCCAGACAGCAGCGTGGTCTCCAGACATCTGTTCTTGGCTTGTTACACAAAATAGAAATAGTTCCTAGTGGTAGGATTGTTGGGAAGACACAAAGCACTCAGCCCAGCGTCTAGAGCATTAGTGTGTGATGCGCGCTGTGACAAGTGTGATGACCGGAGGGTGGCAGAGCAAGCACACCTAGGACTGGCAGGTCATTCAGTTGCACCTGGCTCAAATAAATTGGATTTCCATCAAAGCTGACTTTTTGACCAGCATTCTCCAGTGCTCTGTTCACTTCATCAGTGGCTGCTTTCATTGCATCAGGATTCCTATGACAAGAAAAAAGATGCACGAAAATAAAATTTTCTATTTCCAAAGATGAGTAGGAAAATGGGCATTATCCCAAGCTTTCCCAGGGAGGGACAATGGGAAAGAGACCTTCCCATTTATTGGTACTGTATTTGCAAGTGTGATCATTTCCTTGACTGTTGGAGAAGGACTTTGCTACAAACATTCCAACTGCAGTAAGTGAGGGGCAACATGAGTGCACACATCAGTAAGGCATGGCCACTGTGGCATTCCGAGGGCCACTGTGGGTGAGTGTGGGCTAAGTGGACAGAACTGAGCGGAAGTGCCCATCTGAGCTCTGTGGCTTCTGAGACACCCTTCTGAAGGGACAATCCCTCTATGGAATACTGCTTGACTTCTGAGCATTGAATGAGACCATGGGAAACACAAACTATTGCATTCTCGGTTGAGAGCAGAAAGGAGTTTGTTGTTTCTTGTTGAGTTAAAATGGTTGAAATTGTGATTACTATTCTAGTAAACATAAGGAGATAAGGACAAAGTTGCAAGTCACCTGATCATTTGAAATAAGCTCCAAAAAGTGGCAGGAATGGTGTTAGCTTGCGACGCCCATAGGACAGCCAGGTGCGTCCTGGCCTTCTCCATGTCATCAAAGGTGGAGAGCGTGTCATTGAGGAACATGCGAAGACGGATCAGCTCTGAGACCTGGTCCCTGGAGCGGAGCGTCTCGTGCTTCAGGCCCTCAGCCAGCTTTTCCCGGGCTTTGTAGGCAGCCTTGAATGCGTGAATGGGGAGGCCGGCCACCAGCGCAGGGAAGACTTTGTCAAACTGCTTGAAGTTGTCAAGGTTGTTTAGAATAAGCATTCTTTGTGCATCTTGCTTTGTGAGATCTCTTCCGAACAGAGTTAAATAGCCGGCTTCAAACATCACTCGGTAGCAGAAGGCATACATCCCTTCCGTGACCCAGGCTGTGCTCGTGGATCTAGAATGGCCCGGAGGAGCAGTCATAACAAGTTGGAGGTTCTTCATCATGGCTTCGCACAGCGAATTCAAAGCATCTCCTTGGAGCGTTTTGATGAAAGTGTTGTTTATATTTTCAGTGGTATTTCCATCACTTGGGTCAATGCTTCGGTGTCCAAATGCCTGACCACAATTAGATGCATGGAAAGAAAGCAGGAAGAAAAGAAGAATTAAACATCTACTAGTACATAAAAATACATTAGATCTATTCATAACTATTTGGTCTTTCCACATATTATTTCATTGCACTTATAAAACAATGGCCAAACCATGCTGTTCCTTTAGGTGTAAGTTTAAATCCCAGCTTTCCTGTGAAATGTCCCTTGACTTCTCTATCATGTCGGATATCTTATGCTACCACACTAATTTGATAATAATAGTGTTTTTAGGCACTTGTTTGCCTTTCCAGTCTTTGTAGATGACATTTAACCAGACCTCAAGTTTATTAATGGCAGACTATGTCTTAAATTTCCTTACAAAACTTCAATTAGTATTGTTTTTCTCCTTAGCAGGGCTTCCCAGATACCATCTAAGTGATCCTTAAGTATCTGGCCCATTCCTTAGTTAAGCAGATCTCTTGTGTGCATGGTGTGGGGGGGGACGGCTGCTGAGTTAGGCGGCCAGTACCTGTGCCCTCAGTGTGTGACCATCACTGATGTGATGTTATCACAGTGCCATCTGGCACAATAAAGCACTAAAATGACAAGTCTATACTAGCTTGACTATTAACATTGAGTATTAAGAGCTTGTCTGGTTTACTTGTTGCTTCTGTAACTTAAGAATATCGTAAACAGCTACACACTCCTCTGATGCACTAAAGATCTAGGAGACAAACAGAATTTTGTATGAATGCAAAACTAGTTACCTTAGCAGAAGTAGCATAGTGAAACTTTTTCCAGTCAAAATATTTTCCGTGACACAACACCTTCTGGTATGACAAGGAATTTGTGATGAAGTGGACATATTTCCCCATTAGTTTGCAGGTGAACACATGACCATGTTTCCTTTGATTTGCTCTGAGGAACTCAAGAGGATTGGCCCTAAATTTCAGAGCACAGCCCAGGTATGGTATCCACCCATTCTCCAGAGGTGGTTCACCTGTTTGCCTGTAAGACCCAGGTTTGACAGGTATGGAAAATTACATAATTAGTTTTTTTTTATTTATACCAAGTTTTAAAATTTCTACCTACCACTCACTTCAAAGTTCATAACTAGTTTATAGATACTTATGTTGATGGAGCCCTGCTCTTTTATTGAAATGGAGTTTATTAACCTATTAACAGATATATTGATAAAAAGGATTACTAAATCTACTTTTTCCATCAACTCCTCCATCAGTTCATCCACTCATTCATGCATACATAGACACACATGATCAGCACCCACACTGCTTAACTGTTTACTAACTTCTTTCCCCAATGATGAGGTTAAAGGGCCTTTGAGGCCAACAAGAGCCTTACTCTCAGCATAGACTTGAAACTAACTTACAGTGGTTATATTTGTTCTTGGCATCATTTGCCTATCAAACAAATATCAAACAGCAGACAACCGAAATGGCTGAAGAACTGAAGTTTTAAAAATCATCATAGTTTAAAAATAGCATTCTGGGAATTGGGGCTGTAGTTCAATGGTGAAGCTTTTTCCAAGCATGTGTGAGACGCTGGCTTTTATCAGCAGCATTGAAAACAAAGATGCCCAGAGGACATACAGAATAAATTATTATTCTGTAATGATATTTGAAGAGAGGGGAATCTTATTGGAACAATTCGTATGTTATAAAAGGAAATTGGGTAAAGTAAGCACTGGCAGGACTATCAGCTATAACTTAGTGCTGTCTCACGCTATCCTAAATGTTTTTCTTAGAAAGCATAAGCTGGGGGAAGGTTGAAGCTATCGCTCAATGGGTAAAGGTGCTTGCCACATAAGTATTAGAGCTTGAGGGGGTCTGAGAACCCCTGAGTTCAAACCCAGCACCTACATAAAAGCTGGGCATGGCCACTCACACCCATAACCCCAGTCTTGTCTGGGACAGAGAGCAGATGATTGCCAGGGCTTGCTGGTCAGCCAGTATGATGGGGAGGGAGGGGAACAGCATTAAATGAAAGACTTCGTTTCAAGGAAATCAAGCAGACAAGCAATGGGGGAGGAAACCCAACGTTCTTCTGTGTCCTCTGCACTGGTGCACCCTGGGAATGCACATGTGCATACACTACTTACCCAATGCACAAAGCACCCTCCCCCACACACAGATGGGGGAAGAGGGAGGGAGAGAGAAAGTTTAAGATCGGGGCTGAGTAGATGACTCAGTTCGCGCTTTCTGCACAAGCATGAGGACCAGAGTTCAGATCCCCAGCACCCACATAAACCCAGTAGCTGCAGCAGGCATCTGCAACCCTACCCTTCCTATGGCAAGAAAGCAGGCAAAGACAGGAGCATCAAGCAGAGGGTCACAGGCTAGCTGGCCTGCTGAGCACAGCAGTGAACACTGAGAGTCTCTGCCTCAGATGAAGTGAAAGGCAAGACCTACACCTATGGCCTGCATGCTCTCCCACCCCACCCCCACCCCCATGCACATGCACACACCAAAGAAAGTATACTTATTTATTTTCCAACATAAACTACTTTACCTCTTGTTAGAATAACAACATAAAGTATATTTTCTATTCTATCAGCATGAATATAAGTAGGGTTTGCTATTTTTTAAAATATTTATTCACTTTCAAGCAGAGAGAGAGAGAGAGTCTGGCTTATGTTGGTACTGGGGAATTGAACCTGGGGCCTTAGGCACTGGAGGCAAGTGCCTTAACTCCTGAGCCATCTCTCCAGCCCTGTTATTTTTTTTTTTTTTGAGGCAGGGTTTTATTCTAGCTTTGGCCAACCTAGAACTCATTCTGTAGCCCAGGCTGGACTCCAACTCACAGCAATGCTCCTACCTCAGCTTCCCAAGTGCTGTGATTAAAGTCATGAGCTACCACTACTGGCTGAAGACAAGCAGTTTCATTAAAATGAAAATCTATCAGGCCTGAATTAAAATAGAAACCCTTTCCATTGCAGGTTTCCAGCCATCATTTTACCTGCTCTGCACAAACGTGCACCAGTTTCTTATAAGATTTCTTTGAATTGTGTTTAGCAGGTATTTGCATTTTCATTGGTATTTGTGAATATTCAAAATGCTTTGTATTTTGTTAGATGTAGTCCATAATATATCACTTTTCAATTTCAAATTAAAATTACCAGTATGTGTAACTATAGTAAACTAAATTGACTATGTAATAATGAAGGTTAAAGAACACCAAATGAATTACCCAAAAGACAATTCAAAGAAAAAAACTTCACTTACCGTCTCCTTATTCCAAAGAGAAGCCATAAACAATAGCACAGTGCCACAAAAATCCCACAGATCAAAGGAATGGTCATCATTTTTCAAATTCAGGGCAAAACTCCCAAGAAGAAGACTATGACTTGAAAGGTAAAGATGGTTCGGAACAGAGACTCAAACTTGACTTTTTATATTCATAGAACTCTGACCCAATAACTTGAACTTGGGCAGTGAAAGCAAACAACTCACCATTTGTTCTCCTATTAGAAAAAAAAGAAAAAGTAGTTTTAACTGGCCTTGAACTAAGTCCATAGTATCAGAAGAGGTTCCAAAACAAGCAGAGTCCTGCAATACTTGATAAGCTGAAGGTCTGTCAGTTATATGTTGACTTAACATTCAGACCCAGGTACACCAGCTAATCTGAACTTGGTATTTTTAGAGCAAGCACAAATAAACCTGCTCAAGATGAACACACCTAGTA
Source organism: Zapus hudsonius (assembly GCA_004024765.1). NCBI lineage: Eukaryota > Metazoa > Chordata > Mammalia > Rodentia > Dipodidae > Zapus > Zapus hudsonius. The sequence goes on along the minus strand of PVHP010014133.1, from coordinate 29,333 downwards.
AAGATATAAAATATAATTTAAAGATGAACATAAACTGTTCGTGACTCTTCAACCAATCATATTCATTAGCTATTATTGAAGATTTGACTGTTACCTTTTGAAGAAGAAATTGATTTAAATGATTTTCTAGAAAGATATGCTAACCAGGTTCAAAAGAAAAAGAACTAGGTGAAACTTCTGTCTTGCTTGGTTGTTCAGTGAGTTTACAAATCAGGCATTTTACATGGATGACAACGTCACCTAACATCAAGAAAAGTGATTCCATGATTCCATCTTCCAGATAAAAAACAGCTTATTTCAAGCATCTAAACTCAATTATTGTGAATAAAATATTTCTTAAACATATTTAATAAACTATTAGATTAATATGCTTTATTTCAAATAATTTAAGACTAATATCTTAGCAGAAAGTGAATATAAATTCATAATTCACCTCTTACTACTCCCATTCAGAAGTAACTACGGTAAACTGTTTGGGATATATCTTTCCAAAATTTATTAAGCATCATTTTTTCTGTGCACATTCTGCCACTGAATTATACCCTACCCCTTATTTAACATAAATATTAACTGGGCATTTATTATTATTTTCCAAGAACTCTTCCAAGATATTCTTGTTTCAGACCAGGTAGTAACAAGACAGAGGAAGTCCCTTACTCTCCTGAAGACTTTCAGTGGAGAGACTAATAATAAAATATATGTTATGAATAAAATAAAACAAGCAGTAGAGAGCTACTGAGGGATGAGGACAGTTTTGATATGTTAATGAGAGAAAGTGTCTCTGAGGAGACGGCAATTGTGAATATAATGGTAAAAATGGCCATTTGACAATGAGAAGGAAGAACATTTCAGGAAGAGGGAATAGCAAAGACCAGGGCTTAAGACAAAGGTGAACTTGGTATGTCTAAGAACCAAAAGGTAGGATAGATTGAAGCAAAGAGGAGGAGACGGAGTTGTTAAGATCAAATATCCAAACAAACAAGATCTATTTCCTGTAGGACATTTTGGAGTAGGGAAGAGGGTCTTGACAGGCAACTGGTCAGTATAGTATTTTGGACACTTGAAAACCCCAAACTGGCAACTGAGTGTAAGAGTTGAGGCTGGAGAACAAGTACAGAAAGCACTGACGATGTAAATCCCATGCCATCAGCATTTGAAAGGGGATTCCAAACCCAGAGGCCCTGTGAGATCTCCTAAGAAGTAAGTAAAGTGAAAACAGAGGTAGCCACAGGCCATGCACTCCATTCAGTGAGTTCAGTCAGAGATGGGAAGAAGGAATGGATAAGGAAAACCAGATGGAAGTCTCAGAGAATATGACATCACAACGAGGCAAGATTAGCTTCCATTTGAAGAAAAATGAGGGACTGACTATATCATTTGTGTTTCTGAGGTCAAATCAAATAACAGTAAAATGGTCATTGGCTCTAACAGCATGCTTAGTGATTCCCATCAAAGCACATACATAAAGAGAAGACTATATAAATATGTAGTGTTCGTGTGGGCGTACGCATTTGTGTGGGCACATGTGTATACATAGGTATAGGTGTGTGTGTATATATGTGTGTGTGTGTGTGTGTGTGTGTGTGTGTGTGTGTGTGTGTGTGTGTGTGCATGTGGTGAGAAGTGATCTTGGGTTTCTGTGACATTCCACCTTACTCTTTCAGACCAGGTATCTCGCTGAAACTGGACCTCAGCAATCCAGCTAAACTGCTTGTCAGCAAGTCTACTGTTTCCAGCTCTGCTGTGCAACATCTCACCAGTCATATATAGTCTCTAGCTATATATGAAGTATATATTATATATACTTGGTTGTTATTAGTATGTACTTAGAAATTTGAATAACATTATACGACTGAACAATGTTTCACCACCACAAATCTTCTAGTACATGATTTATAAGCAAAATCAGTAACATTTAAAGTTAGGACATAGATGTTCTTAGAATCTATTTAGGGTTTTTAATGATTTGTGCACATTAAATATAGACCATTTTTAAATTTAATATATCTTCTTTTTATACAGTTCATAAAGAACTTGACTTTTATGTGGCCAGTCACAGCAGAGTATTACAGTCAGAGAAAACAACAAATACACAATTTTTTTTGTTTTTGGTACTCTAGAGTCACCTCTGGGATAAATCACAGTAACTACAATGTAAGGAAAAACCTCAGGTGCCCTCTGCTTGCAGCTCCCCTGAATCTGTAATTATGAGGAAAGAAAAAGAGTTGCAAATGGCAACACAAAGGTACATTCACAAGTGTAAGCAAAACTCTTGGTCTCAGAACACTACAAGCGCCTTTCAGACAGGGGCTGCTTGCTATTTATTTCTATTTCCTTCATTCTGTTCTTTCTTTTTTTTATTTCCTCACTTGTAATCCCATTTCCATATATCAAGAAAAAAACAAGAAACATACACACAGGATATAGAAGACTTAAATATTTATATAAACATTTTCCCTTGTTACACATGTGTCCACAAAGAGCATCTGTCAAAGATCTAGTATAGGGTTTCTAATCTGGTAGTATGGATTCCAACACAGTCATCAAAACTATTAATAGGCTATTATGAAATATCTAGGTAATTTTCTGATAGGTGAATAAAGTTTCATGGGTTTATGAAATCTTGATTTTACTAGCATAGTGCTTGGTGCACCAAGATATTGAATAAATTCTGCCTCAATGCCCAAATTCTCTGTCTGCTTTTCTCCCCTCCTCTATGCTTCAACTGGTTAGATTGTATTAACTTTCTCTCTGATTCTGTGTCTCTATCTCTGCTCTCCCTCTCTCTCTCTCACACATACACACAGAGTCCCTATGATATGCCAGGTCCTGAGTCAGCATCGGGGACAGAGTGTCGACATGACAGCCATCACCCTGACTCTGTGGAGTTTCCAAAGCAGAAGGTGAAAAGGGCAAGTGTCCCGAAAAAGGGCTATTTGTGGACAAAAGTCCTGGCATGGGAGCTGAGGTTTTCCAACCCAAACCCTTCTATACTATGCTAATTTCATCTGCATTTGTGTAGTCGTGAAGAAGACCATGTATTGTGCTCTGGGCCTCAGAGAACATAAGGCCTAAACTCAGTGCCCCATCACTACAAGCAGAAACACAGAAAACTTGGAAACTTTAACCTTTAGAGTAGAAAGATAAAAGAACTAAAGCTGTCGGCATTTGTAAACAGATGGCTCACTCGGTGTAGTTTCTATAAAGACATGCAGTAACAGCTGAAAAGACGGTTAAGTGGTAGAAAGCTTGCCTAGTATAGGTGTGAGGCCCTGGGTTCAAGCCCCAGCACTGAAAAAGAAGAAAAAAGAAAAAAAAATGCAACAAAGAACCCACAAAGCAATCAGAATGCTTTATAAAGTGAATCATAAATTTGGCCAAACAATTGATCAAGCCATTTTTTTTCCTGAATTCACAGGTGATTATGGTGGAGCACAGATAACCTCAATCAAGGTGACGCTTTGCATTTTTCAAGTTTCGAGTCAACACTGTATGTGAGGCTCCTAACTCAGAATCACTCGGCCACAGAATGGACTGGCAAGACTTTGTTATGATTGAATGAGAAGGTCTTGGGAAATTTGCCTATTCACATTTGGGTCACAACTTTATCAATCGGTGGAAAATAATTACTCATGTTATGGCAAAAACAGATTAAAAATAATTTTGTCTAGACATGGTGGTGCACACCTGTAAACTCAGCACTTTGGAAGATATGGCAAGAGGATTGCCATGAGTATCAGGCCAGCCAGGATTACATACCAAAAATTAAGTATAATTTTGAATCCTAAATGCCTGGTTTTAGAGTTCTAAGTGCCTTGCACGCTTAGAGAATGAAAAAGCATGGGCAAGTCATTGGTAACTTCCTAAAAGGGTATCTACCTGTAGATAGGAGGAGTGAATATACCAACACCTGCTGTAAGCTGATCAACTAGAAGTTTTTATGCATCTTGTTCACAGTAATTTATCATCTACTCTGTGCACAGCACTGCAGTGCTGGAATTACCGAGATAAATAGTACAAATGAAGTCTGTACCCCAAGGGGATGAAGCCAATAACTAACAATATGCCATTTGATGTCTAATTTTTTTTTATTTTTAAACATCTTTATTATCAATAATTAGATACATTTTATGAGCAAGTCTTTTGATGGTACCCCCATTTCCCTCCTTCCTGTCCCCAACCCACTGGGGGATCCTCCTCAGTGGGCATACTGGGTCAGTCCATGGAGTAGGGGGTTATGAATTGCACAAAAGGAAGCCAGTTTTATTTTTCCTCCTTTGTGTGTTGTTGCTGAGGGGGGCGATGGCTAGAACATCATTTTTCTAATTAGGAAAAGCTAAGCCAATGCATCAGGGCTTGTTTCCCAGGCTTCACAAACTCACCTTTAGCCTACATAGGAGCAGGACACGATGGGCCCTGCTGATGCCATGAGCAGATGGCCATGAGGCTGTAGCTCCAAGTCCATGGCTGTCTCTGCCAGACTCTTTCCCCTTGTAAATGGTAGGCTTGGGGAAAAACAAAGCAACCTGTCTTTCCTTTGTTTTGTGATGATCCTCACCCAAGCTCAGCTTTAGAAGGCTGATCTAGGAAGAGAGCATGCTTCCTCACACAGATGAAACCAACTCACTAGCTAGGTTAGGGGAAATTGCCTAATGCTGGATTATGAAACTTTATACTCATACTTCATTTTGATGGTTTTATAGTTTTTGCTCTTAATTTAGACTTGATAATATTCTGATGATCTTTCATGTATGAGGTAGGGATAGTTTCATCCTTTGACATGTAAATATATCCAGTTATCTCAGCATTATTTACAGAAAAGACTTATTTTTCTGAAGAAACCTCATTACATACTTGCTAAAAATAAATCAATTGACCAGAAATGTATGGATTTCTGATAATTCAATTTTATTGATTTTGCCATCTATATGTTTATCCTTATGGCAGTACTACGGAGTCTTGTTAAAGATAGTTTTTTATAGTTTTGAAGTCAATATAAGTCATCGCGATCTCTTGCATGTCCTTATGAATTTTAGAGCAGCTTTGACAGATTGAATCTATGTCAATTTTGAGGGAATATCCCTTCTTCCTACTTTTCTTGTGAACAAGGGCTGTCTCCCCATTTCCTTAGGTCTTTTTTTTAATAACGTTTTGTCTTTTTTGTTGTATATTTTTGGTACATTTATTCCTGAGTATTTTATTCTTTTTTTTTTTGGGGGGGGGGGCTCAGGGAGGGTCTCGCTCTAGTCCAGGCTGACCTGGAATTCACTATGTAGTTTCAGGGTGGCTCAAGGCAATCTTCCTACCTCTGCCTCCCGAGTGCTGGGATTAATGGCGTGTGCCACCACGCCCGGCTCTGAGTATTTTATTCTTATTTATGCTATAATACATAAAATTGTTATTAACAAATAGGAACTTACTGATTTTTGGAAGTTGATCTTTCACCTGGCAACTTTTATGAACTTAATTAACTATAAGTACTATTCTGTAGATTTGTTAGGATTTTCAATATGCAAGCTCACATATGTTTTAAAGTAAAAATTATTTTCCTTTCCCTTTATTTCTTTTTCTTTCCCAACTGCGCTGGACACTGTCTTTAGTATAATGTTAAGTGAAACTGGTGAAAGCAGATGCCCTTGTCTTGTTCCTGACCTTAAGGGGAAATGTTTTATGACTTTACCACAATTTTTACAACTTTAGCTGTGGGTTTTTCATGGATGTTTGTTTCATGATGGGGTAGTTCTCTTCTATTTTTAGTTTATAGAGTGCTTCACATGGAAGGGTTCTAGAATTTTCTTATATGATTTACTCTATCTGTTGAGAAAGTAATGTATTTCTTTCCTTGTTATATTTGGTATATTTAATCGCTTGACTTGTATATATTAAATCAGCTGGTATCTTTGGCTGGAAATATGATGCTCTTGTATATCCCTAGATTTGCTTTGATGAAGGTTTTTCATCTATATCCATAAGGACATTGACCTGCAGGTGATTTTACTATATTACCTTTGATTTTGGTTTCAAATAACACTGAGTCTATCATCTTAGAAGTACTTTTTCCTCGTCTATGTTCTACCTGAATTTCTAATGATTGCTGCTCTTTCTCCTTTGGATATTTGGTGAATTCACCTGTGAAGGCATCTGGTTCTCAGATTGTCACCAGGAATTTTACAGAAAGTTTCTACTCCAATCTTTTCTGTTACAAGTCTATTTACATTTTTTCTTCTTGAGTCTATTTTAACTTATTGTTATTTTGTTGTTTTTATTTATTTAGAGACAGGATCTCACTGTGTAGCCCAGGTTGGACTCAACCTCACAGCAATCCTAAAGTCTCAGCCAAGATTACAGCTGTGTACTACCACACCTCGCATTTTCAGTCAATTTTGGCAGTTTGCACATTTCTGAAATGTATTGTGCATTCTAACTTGTCTGCCTTGTTTGCACACAATTATTTTTAATATTCCTTTATAGTCTTTTCATTTCTATAAAGTTAGTAATATTCTATCTTTTCTTCATTTTAGTAATTCAATCTCTCTCACATTAACTCTACCTCCACCTCTCTCATTGTGCTAAAGGTTTGACAATTTTTTATATCTTTTAAAAACTTATTTCTCAACCTTAAGCAGACTGACTATAAATGCTATAGGCTTGACTAGCATCGCAGCTTGCCACTTACTCTTATATCGCCTCTTCAGATTTGACCCTAATCATATAGAGAAAAATTAAGAAGACTGGCTGGTTTACAGATTGGAAAAAGCCAAAAAGGAGATGTGATTATTTTATTTAGGTATCCTCTTCCCTAATGCATGCATATGTATATGGTGTGCATGCATGTGAGTGTGCATGTTTGCATATGTGTACAGGTGTACACATGCATGTGGAGGCCAGAGGTGATGATGGACATCTTCCTTGATCACTCTCTACAATATAAACTTTCTCATACAATCCAGAGCTCAACAATTTGACTAGGTTTGCCTAGCAGATTGCACTGGAGATCTTCTGTCTTCTTCCCCCAATGGGATTATGAACAGATGTTACTCCCACCCTGCATTTGTGTGGGAGCTGGGGATTCAAACTCAGGTCTTCACACTTGTGCAGTGAGCACTTTGCCTGATGAGCCATCTAACCAGCCACTTTTTAAAGAAACATTTTCTGGGTTTGCTGATTTGTTGTTGCTGTTGGTGTTGTTTTTGAAGGGGGATTTCAGTCTAGCCCAAATTATTCTGGAACTCACTCTGTAGTCCCAGGTTGGCCTCTAACTCACTCCGTTTCATTAGTGCTGGAATTATAAACATGAGCCACCATGCCCAGCTCATTCAATTTTTCCTCAACTTTCTATTCACTTATTTCAGCTCTGATTTTTATTCTTTTGGTCTTGCTTCTTTCAGATTTAACTGGCTCCTATTTTTCTGTTGTCATGGTAAAAAAGTAAGTTGTCATTTTGATAGCTTCTATTTTAATACAGGCATTTTAATATTTCACTCTAAGCACTGCTTTTTCTGTATCCTGTAAAGTTTAGTTTGTAATAATCTTCTTTTATTCACCACAAAATACCTTCTCCTCTTGTTCCTGATTTCTTCTTTGATCCATTGTTGATTTTGGGATTATACTGTTTAATTTGATCATATTTGTGCATTTTTCAATCATTGAACTCTAATTTCATTCTATGATTGTTGGGAAATAAACTTTGTATAATTTCAATATTTTGAATTTACTAAGACTGATGCATGAACTGCCATGCACCTACCCTACGGAATATTCCGTTCCACATGCCCTTCAATAGAATTATTGCTTCAATAGTATTCTGCTGCTGTTGTTGGATGGTGTATCTAAATATGTCTGTTAAGTGCAATTTATGTCTAGTGCTATTCAAAGCTTTTATTTCCTTATTAGCCATCTCTCTAAATGTACTTGTTGAATTATGTATCTCTCTGTTAAATTCTGTCCATTTAGTTTACTTATTTTGGGACCTTGGTTTATGTGCATATATGTTTATAACTTTAGTAGTTTACCCTTTGCCATTAAAGAATGCTCTTTGTATATAACACTTTTGGGTTTACATTGACTTGCCTTTTTTCCTGTTTTGTGCTTTTCTAGAGAATGAATAGGCTCTAACCCTATTACAAATCATAAAGTGTTATGAAGATGTTTCATTGTTTATAATTCATCCATTTCTCTTCTCTTTCTTACTAATTCAAAATACATTTCTACCAGAAATTTGATTTAACATCCCGTATAAAGAGGTAAATGTATATATTGCCCTCTAGTGGGCAATCATGTACATTGACACTTTGTTCTAAACTGTAGAAGGCACTTTTTTGTTGGTATCTTAATACCTCCCAACTCCCATGGATGCCTAAACCACTTATAATACATACCCATACTGTTTTTTCATGCACATGTATATGTATGATAAAATTTAAACAATGTCGTATACTTTCTAAGGATTTAATAATAGCTAAGGATAAGAGAACAAAATGACAATATACTGTAATAAAAGTTTCTCTTTCCCTCTTGGGGTTAGAGTTTGAATGTAAAATAACTCTCAAACTCCTGTGTTAACACTTGGTCTCTAGCAGATGGCGTGTACTGGGAGTTGTGGAAAATTTTGAATGTGTAGAAAAAATAGGGCATTAAGGGACAAGACTTGAAGGTTCTTTCTGTTCTAACTGGAGCTCTTCTGAGCCACCCAGATGTGAAGAGCTGCCTGCCACCTGCCACCCATGCTGACGTGGACAGAGCAGCTCTTGCCACATGTATTGGTACTCGGAAACCATGAACCACAACCAATCCTCCCTTAAGTAGTTTTGCTCAGGTAGTAACTCAGCTCTCTGCGTGTCTTCTTATATTCAGCCCACACAGTGCCTAAATGGAACATGGTCTCAGAGCCAGTTCAGAGAACACTTCACTGTTTGCTGAGACTCATTTACTCTTGTGAACATGAGAGGTTTCTCCGGGGATCCTGGGAAGATGGTGGCATGCTAGCATCTCCAGTGCAGGCAGAGGGGAAGTACAGTCCCTCTGATACTGGGGCGGTGTAAGGGAATTTTTAGCTTGGTAGAAAACTTAGGTACAGACAGGGATTCCACATAACCAACTTCAAACTCCAGCTGACGAGGGCACAGCTGTGAGGGTTTCGTGAGGTTCCTGTGGTGGTTCCACTGCAGCCAGCCATGGAGAGAGAAGGGGGGGGAGGGAGGAGGAGGGAGAGGGAGGGAG
>PVHP010014133.1:0-20014 GCA_004024765.1 Zapus hudsonius | reverse complement strand
GGCAAGTATGGGCAGGCTTTTACACATGTGAAAAAAAGTTGGTGGACCTTGCTGAGGGGGGAAGGGAAGGAGCTGGTACATAATGCAGTCAGGGCAGGTGCAGCACTGCCACCTGGGGGGAAGAGTGGAACTGACTTCCATGAGCTCCCAGCAGGTGCACTCCAGGCTAAAAGGGGCTCCCCTACTGACCCCTGCTCCCAGAGAGGCCCAGAGAGTTGTTCCAACCCCTGTGGATCTGGAACACTCGCCAGCCCAGCCGCTGATCTGGGGGCACACACAGTCCCAGATAAACCAAGTGAGGACCCAACCCTCTCCATGAAACCCAGAGCACAACCTGTCCACACTGTTGAAGTGAGCATATCACAAGGTCACTCCCAACCCCTCCAAGTGGAACCAAAATGGGCAGATCTCAACACAAGAATCTACCAGCTGAGGAACTCACACCAAACCCTCCTAGTCCCAACTGGGAAGTCAGCCATAAAGCTATGAAAGAGAGCAGATGCAAGCCCAGGATGAGATGACACTAAGCCCAGATCATACTGGCATGGATTCTATGAAGAGTTTAATGATGGAAATGGACGCAAAAATTAATAATCACCTAGAAAAGGTACAGAGCCAGTTCACAAGCTTTGCCACTAGGCTTAAAACAATTGATGAGAAACAAATGGACAGGTAGATCAGTGGTTAAGCTAAAGGAAAAAGAAGATCTCAACAATCAGCTAACCAAACTAAGCAAGGAAAGGAGCAAATACAAGAATGAGTATCAGGAAGCATTAAGTAAGTCAAACCTTGAAATGAAAACACATCTCAACATAAAGATAGAGGCAATTCAAAAAGCTGTATCAGAAAACAAAAACCAAATTGAAGGCCTTTGACAAAACTCAACACCACTTCATATTCAAAACCCTGAAAAGGCTAGGCAAAGATAGCTTATATCTCAACATAATAATGACAATATACAAAACTCCTAAAGCCCAAATCATATTCAATGGGTAAAGACTCAAGGTGTTCCCACTTGAATCAGGAACAAGACAGGGGTGTTCACTCTCACCTCTGCTCTTCAACATAGTGCTTGAAGTCCTAGCCCAAGCAATAAGACAGGAGAAAAGCATAAAAGGGATACAAAATGGAAAGGAAGAAGTAAAACTATCCCTTTTTGCAGATGACGTGATCCTATACATAACAGACCCAAAGAATAGTATCAGTAAACTCCTGAAGGTGATAAATTCCTTCAGTAGAGCCACATGATACAAAACACACAAAATGCAGAAGCCTTCCTGTATGCAGATGATATGTATACGGAAAAAGACATCAGAGAGACTGTCCTGTTTTCAATAGACTGAAAAAAATCAAATACCTTGGAATATCATTAACCAAGGATGTGAAAGACTTATATAATGAAAACATTAAAATGCTCAAGAAGGAAATAGAGGAGGATGTGATATAATGGAAAGATATTCCATGCTCCTGGATAGGGAGAATTAACATAGTAAAAATGGCAATTCTTCCAAAAGCAATTCACAGATTCAATGCCATGCTGATAAAAATCCCAGCCTCTTTCTTCACAGGCATAGAAAAAATAATCTCAAAATTTATTTGGAAGTGCAAAAGGCCTTGGATAACCAAAGCTATCCTAAGATTAAGAAAAAATCTTCAGGAGGTATCACCATGCCTGACCTAAAGACATACTGCAAAACCATAGTAAAAAAAAAAAAACAAAAACAGCATGGTACTGGCATAAAAACAGTCAGACTCATGGAACAGAATTGAAGACTTTGCTCTCAGTTCAAGTAACTATAGTTACTTGATCTTTGACAAAAGTGCCAACAATGTTCACTGGCATAAAGATAGCATCTTCAGCAAATGCTGCTGGACAAATTGGATAAATACATGTGAAAAATGAAAATAGACCCACTCCTTTCACCATGCAGAAAAATCAATTCCAAATGGATCAAGGACCTCAACATAAGACCTGAACCCTGAAAACCCTGGAAGCAAAGAGAGGAGTAACTCTCTATGAGATAGGAGTAGGGAAAAACTTCTTAAGAAAATCTCCAGTAGCCCAGGAAGGGAGAAGCTGCCTCCCCTCTCCTCAAACCAAATAAAGGGTTTGCAAAGAGCCCCACAGGAGATTGTTATGTGTCTGTTGGCATTTCAACACAGAAGCTCATAGGCCTAGTGCAGCCACAGGGGTCACAGGAAACAGAAAGAACTTGATAGGAAGTAGCCAGAATTCCAGGATTATGCAGAGCCCAGAACATCCTCAGAGAAAAATCTTTGGTTTTGATTCTTCTTGGAAGGATTTGAAAATTGTGTTAATCTATATATACATATGTGAATACATATGTGAAATTAGCATGTTGTCCACTTTGAATATACCTCATCCTTATTGGATAATGAAATATATTCTTTTTAAAAATGTTTTTATTTTTTTGAGAGAAAGAGAAAGGAGAGAGAATATGAATGGGTGTACCAGGGCCTCTTGCCACTGTGAACTAATGCCAGATGCATGTGTGCGTCTGCCTTTATGTGGGTACTGGGGAATCAACACTGGCCTAAGACTTTGTCATCTTCACAGCCCTGAAATATTTTCAAATAAAAAACAAGAGCATGGTTCTAAGACTAAGATGAAAAATCTGCTACAGCCACATACAACCTTGGCCATTCAGAAACAATGAGTTATTTTAGATATCATATATAAATTGATATTATAGAACTTAGTCAGTAAAAGATTAAATATATTTTCCCAGGGAGTCACATTCTTAAAATTTCTGAGCATGTTGATGAAGATATCAATAGTACTTTTATGATTAAAATTCTGTGCCTATACTTACATCCACTTCTTGTTCTTACTGTTATTTTGTATGCTTTCTTTTTCTTGTGCAGTTATCTGCTTCAGAGAAGTTTGCAATAAACAAGCTTTGTAGTATATTTGCCCCATCTATATGCTTTTTTTTGATTTTGCATTTTTGTTCCCTATGTTACTAAATTCTGCTCTTATATTTATTGGTTCTTTTCTCGGGGATCATTTGAAAGGGTTATTTCTCCATTTTCTCTAGGGCTTACTTTGCCTTCTAAATTGTATATATCATTTATTTTTAATATGTTTACTTTTTCATTTTTATTAGTTTATATTAATTATACAAAATAATGCACTTCATTATATTTTCACACATGTATATAAGGTACCTGGTTCAAATTCACCTCCATTACCCTTTTGTTCCCATTTTTCTCACTTCTGCTGGTTCCTTCTTTTTTCCAAATAGTTCCCCTTCTCCTTTTGTAATGTACAAACAAATCTAGCATCTGCATAGAAAGCATGTGATAATTTCCTCTCTGAATCTTATTTATTTTGCCTAACATGATGATCTCCAATTTCATCAATTTTCCTGCTAATGACACTGGGATTCCAGGCGTGTGCCAGTATGTCCATCATTTTACATGGCGTCGGTACTAGGGGGTGGAACTTGGGTTTTCATGCTTATGAGGCAAAGCTCTGTAGTGACTGGGCCATCTTCTCAGTCCCCAAGCTTCAGTCTTTTGCTGTCCCAGCATCATTTGTTTAAGTCGCTGCCTTTTTTCCAATGTATGTTTCTGGCACCTTTGCTGAGAATCCAGTGGCCACAGAAGCTGTGTGGTTGTGGTAGTTTAAATGTGAAATGTCCCCCATAACCTCATCAAGCTCCAGCCCCAGTGACACCTTCTCTAGCAGTCTAAGTTTGAAGAGTTCCCCTCTCCAGAGTGAGAGTGAGCCCCTTCCCCCAGTTGGTGGGCCTTCCAGAAGGAGATTAATATAAGGAAGCTTTGGGGGAAGGAGACGCTCTTCCTTCCTCCCCTGGCTGCTGGTGCTTGTTCATGACTTACACTCGCATCCTGCTCTCCTACCCTTCCTGGACATTGGAACCCAGTTTCCTCAGCCTCACATCTGTCAGCTGCAGCTCCCCAGGGGAGCCATCAGGCCTTCAGGGCTGGACTGGGACTGCTGAGGCCTCCAGCCATGTGGACTGAACAGCTACTGGTTTCTTCACCTGTGGGCCTGCAGACTGCTATTGTTGGACTGTCTTAAGCTACCCCAATAAATTCCCTTTTATTATACTCCATTCTATAAACTCTGTTTCCCCTAGAGAACCCTGACTAATACAGAAGTTGGTACCAGAAGTGGTTCTAGAGAAACAGAATTGTAAGAATGGCTTTTTCTAGTGCCCTTGGGGCTATCTGGAGTCAGCTCTTCAATTTCAGTGCTATTAAATTTTATCTTTACCCAGAGTGGTTATAAATTCTCAAATTGAAGTTTTTTTTTAATTATTTTTTGTGAATTGCCAAAGTACATTTTGTTCTGAAAATAAAATCTTATGTTAATTCTGCTTTGATGATTTGAAATATTTTTCAATATAGCTCAATATGTCATTCATTTTGATGGCTGTCCTGTGTTGATTTCAAACTATTTATTTCTACATGTTAAATGAAGGGTTTGGCATTCTTTTGTTATAGTAGAGCTATTATGCATATATAAAATTGTGTTACCTTTAGTACTCTTAGTTTGATATTTTGTTTTATATATTTTTCTATGATGGTTTAGATTTATTGATTTTTTTTCCCTGTGATCAACTCAATTTTTGATGTTTTTATATTTTAAGCTGTGTTGATATGTACCTATAGATTTATGACTAAGGAATGACCCTCTTAATAATAAAGCTTCTTGGTATACAGTTGAATTCATTTTTTTGCATAGTCGGCAGGATTGAATTCATTTTTTTATTGGTACATACTCATTTCCACTACTATTTGCCTTAAATATCCTTTTCATTATTCCTCAGTTATATTTTAAACTTTTAGAGTGCAATTATTAAATGATACTTGGTTTTTAAATGTTTTTTAAATTAGAAATATTTTTATTAATTTATTTGAGAGACAGATAGAGGGAGGGAATGGCAAAGACAGAGAGAGAGGGAAAGAGAGAGAGTGTGTGTGTATGGGTACATCAGGGCCTCCTGCCACTGAAGATGAACTCCAGACACATGTGCTACTTTGTGCATCTGGCTTTACATGGATACTGGGGAATCAAACCCAAGCCTTTAAGCTTTGCAAGCAAGCACCACTAACTACTGAGAAATTTCTTTGGCTTTTAACCTAGTTTTGAACTTTCTGTATTTTAACATTATAAAATTATTTTCAAGGTTAATTGATTTTTCACACCTGATAATCTTGTATTTTCCAAGAGCCATGCCTTCTATTTCTTTCTGTGTCTGTTCCAATGTATTCATTTTCATTCTATTTTGTAGCATAAACACTATTTTATTTTAATTTTTATACTGGTTAGACTTACATTTTTGCTTTTTGCGGTAGGGTTTTATGATGTAGTTCAGGCTGACTTGATACTCATTATGTAGTCCAGGCTGGCCTCCAGCTCCTGGCAGTCCTCCTTAGGCTTCCAAGTGCTGTATTACTGCTACCTCAAATTTTGGCTATACATACATGGGTATATGTATGTATATATAATTAAGGCAGGGTCTCACTCTCAGCCAGGCTGATCTAGAATCACTCTGTAGGCCACCTATTCTGAACATATTAACTTATATTTCCTCTCGTAATAACCAGACATTTTCAGTGTTTTCTTGCCTTCACTAATGTGAGGAAAATTGAGCAGGATTTGATTTTCTTCTTTCTTAAGTCCCAGAAGTTATATAGAGATAATTCAAAATTCAATTCCAGGTTGTTACTTAAAAACATTTTTCTTTACATATTATATAATTGTCTAATAGAATTCCCACATAGGAAAAATCTGTCTCAGGGTGACTTTTCTGCCCCACCCTTAAGCAGGTAGGAGTTTTGTTGCTGTTCTTTGGGTGAGGCACTCTGGCCTGGCTGAGCCCTTGATCATTGGTTTCCTATGAATTCTAAGGAGAAAATTTGCACATCATGTTTGAGTGAACCTTTATTGGTAGGAGTCAAGTTTTACCTAGATTTGAACTGCCCACACTGAACACATGGTAAATTACAAGTGCTCAATTCCTATTCAGCACTCTGTACAATGCTTCGGAGCAGAGGAAGTCTATTGCTCATATTATGTCTAGTCTCCCTTCTTCCTTAATGATGGGACCCTGGGGCACGATCTGGGCAGAAAGACCTCTGGCAGTTAGATATGACCAGTAAGAGATAATCCAAGTGTTCTGAAAGTTTGGGAAGGAGTCTTAAAAGGAAAGGGCGGCTCTTTGGCTCATTCCTTGATCTCTCCTGCTCTCTGGAATGTGGGCGTGGTGAATAGCAGAGCAGGAATTTCTCCATCATGAGATTTCACTTCTACTTCTTGCCACTGCAAGAAATTTACTTTGTGCATATAGAATCTTTGTGCATGAGGAATCTGAACTTGAGCTTAAACATTTAACAGTTAAGTTGCTATGAATGCAAATAATGCAGCTGAGGGGAAGTGACTCTGCTTAAGGGACACCTTCAGAGCGTAGCCTAAGGTGACCTGAGGAGGCATAGAACAGTGTCAACTTACTTTCCAACCTGACACAGGGAATATTCTTTTAATCACGATGATTACAGAAATCTAAATTGTTAAGACGTGAAGAAATACTGTAGAAAAGAAAATGCGGTACCTCTAGATGACTTTTCAGGTCCTCAGATCAAAGATCACTTACAGCACAGCCAGCTCAGATCTCAGGCCATTCCCACCAGATGAATGAATGATTAATATCAAAAGACATCAAGGGGAAAAAAGGGAAGGCTCTTCCTGATCACATGTAAAATTATATGGTAAGGGATATAGCAAGAGCTGGAGGATACAGGAGAGATTCACAAGTCAAATCATATAATTGCTCAATTATCCACACATAGGAAAACTAAATGAATGGAACTATAACTTTCCAGATGAATATGAATCACAAATTATGTGTTCCCCTGAATATGTAAATTTCAGCTAATGTGGTTGCTTCTGAACATCTGGGACACTTTGCTCTGTGTAACTTGGAACTGAGCATTTGGCATCCTTCCTAAGGGTGTGTACATTCACAATTTAGAGAGGAATCCCAAAGAGAATTTCACAGCTAAGAGTAAAAGCAAGTTTTAGTGCACTGAAGGAGTTGCATCCACTAAGAAGGAAGAGATGGGCCCATAAATGATTTCACCACAAGCCACTCAAGTATTCAAAAAAGTGAAGACCCATTCAGAGACATTAATACTTGAACCCCTCAGAAAACTCAGATGCTCTTAAATGTTTCAGATATTATCAATATTTAAACTGAATATATGGTAACAAACTATTATTATTAATACTAAAAACACACAAGTCACATTGACATTGTCTCAAACAGATATGTATTTTAAAATATATATTGTAGAGAGGAACCATTTTTAAATACAGTAAATTTTTAGTTCCTTAGAAAACCAGAAGCCAGACTGGGAGGATATAGTTCAGTGCCAGAGTGCTTGCTTAGCATGCCTGAGGCCCCTTTAATCCACAGTACGTCAAAATTAAGAGAAAGAGAAGGGGCAGGTGGAAGGAAAGAGGGAGAGGGAGAAGTTAGGGAAGGAGGAGAACGAGGGATAGAGAAGTCAAAGATAAATTTAAAGGGGACCCAAATGTAGTATACATCAATTTAACTTATATTTACAAGTTATGTTTAATTATGTTTGCCAAAGAACAATATTTCTATCACTTGTAAGAGGTCTAGGGACTTAAATGTTGTATAAATTATACTTTATAAATTATGTTTAACCTATTATAGAAACCATCAATATTTTTATACCACCTACAAAAGGTATGGGCCATGATTGTGATGGAAACTTTAGTATAAATAATATTTTATAAAGGAAAAATAACCTAAGATAGAACTTTCAAAATAGCCTGCGACATCACTACCAGGAGAAATGTTTAGCTATAGGGATTTTTAACATCCCTATAGCTAAACTAATGTGCAACTTTGAGCATCTGGCTTCATATGGGTAATGCGGAACTGAACCCCAGCCAGCAAGCATGCTTTGCAAGCAAGGGCCCTTACCTAAGTTCTTTTTTAAAAAATTGTGTATGTGTGTTTCCACAGGGATGTTCTTTGCTAGATACAAACTTTAAAAAGCACACTAAGCATTCACCTCTTCTATCTAGTCTTTACACAAAAAATTCTTGTACTTATTACTTATGTATATTTTTCTGGCACTGAGAATTGAACCCATGACCTCCCATGTGCTAGGCAAGCACTCTGCCACTGAGTATACTCCCAGCTGTCAGTGCACTTTTTAAACAAGGAACCACCCTTGGCATTAGAAAGTAACTAAATAGGCAAGATATGATAGACATATTTCCTTTCAGAGACACATTCTCTTTCAAGTGGAATTCTCTAGAATGTACATAAAAGTTGTTCCAAGGAAGTCAGCTGAGGAGTGTTTTAAGTGGTGGTTTCACTGTTTAACAAAACACTGTTTATAATCTTGATGATACAATGTAAAACTCTCAGGGGAAATGGGTTCTGGAACAAAGGCTCATATTATGAGGAGTGTTGGGCAAGCTGGTTGGTCATGTGGCTGATTTTTTTTTTTTTTAAAAAAAGGAAGTTACATAATTCAGCTGAGCAAGTGACTAACAAATGATTAACTTTTTTGAGATTTATGAAATGAAATCTTCAGAAAGAGGAAGAATGCTAATTTTAATAGCACTATCATATTGATATTTCAGAGAGCTTAAAAAACAAAATTCTCAGCACTGTATGATAATTATTTCTATCTTTACTCTTTTTTCTTTCTTTCTTTCTTTCTTTCTTTCTTTCTTTCTTTCTTTTTTTTTTTTTTGAGGTAGGGTCTCACTCTAGCCCAGGTTGACCTGGAATTCACCATGTAGTCTCAGGATGGCCTCAAACTCATGGTGATTCTCCTACCTCAGCCTCCCAAGTGCTGGGGCTAAAGGTGTGCACCACCACACCCAGCTATTTACTCATTTTGAATAAAGAATTGTACTTTAGGCATAGTATAGAATATTAAGGAGATATTTATAAGCAGTAGTATCCTTGATTAGTCATAACCTACCATGGTAATTACCAGAGCATATTCACATTTTGGATTTTATATTTACTGAAAATTCTGAATAAAAACATGTCCTGCAAAAATAAATTAGGACCTGTAGCTACTCTATAAAACGTTTGGGTTAATAATATGTTGATCTAATTAAGTTTACATAAATATTATTCAAATGCATCTGGCTCATATGGGTGGTTTGGGAATTAGAATCAGGTGGGCAAGCTTTGAAAGCAAGCACCTTTAACCACCAAGCCGTCTTTTCAGCCTAAGTTCTTGTCATTAACTTTTCATTTTACTTTCTACCAGACTAAGGATTCCTTCAGTCTGTTCAAGCATATTACTTCTCTTGGAGACTTCTCCCAGTTCCAACTTGGAGTTCAGCTTTTCAAGCCTCCTTCCTACTTGCCACCCAAACTCTCTCCAATATACTGCTCTTTGGGCATCAATCTTTCCCCTATATTGTACTCTTTCCTGTTTTCTTTTTATAGTCTGATAAAGCAGGGAAGAGATTGGCTATATAATACTCCATAAGCTTTTTGATAAAAGGGATGTGAGACAAACTTTCAGATTCCCTATATGGATGTCTTCATTCTATCACATGTGAGCCACATTGATTGGTTGGGTAGAGTCATGTAGGACAGAAATCACTTTCCTTTTTTACTCTGAAGGTGTTGTTCACTTGTCCTGTACATTTCTGTCAAGAAGTCCATGTCATTCAGATTTCCTCTCCTGGGTAGGTGCTAGGGTGTGAGTCTTTGGCTGAGTTATTCTGGGCAATGAGGACGCTGGCCTGGAGAGACACCTGATCTCTGCCTCTGCTTGTGTCCCTGCCTCAGCTTGTCTCCTTCTTCATATTAACTCTCTGAAACTTCTATTACATCAATCCATGATCTTAGTTTTTCTTCTATTTATAACATCTCTTACATTTTAGTTCTTCTATCTGTAAGATTTCACTGAGTTTATCTTTCAAATTTTCTATAAATTTTTAATATTTTTGTTACATTTAAAATTTTAATGATCTATTTTAGACATAACATTATGCAATATCTTCTTTTATCTCTCTGAAACAAGTTATTGAACGATTTTTAATAATTTTAGTCTCTATTTTTCCCCATTCTTCTAATTTCTGTCTTGCATATTTGAGACTCTTTTGAATTGTTGGTTATGTAGGGGATATCTTATTTTTAAGAGGTGCTAACTAGATGGGGCTTTGTTAAGGGTGAAGAGGCCAAACATTAACATCTTGTCATCTTTTCTCTTGAGTCTCTCAGTATCTCCAGAAACAAGTCTCTCAGTTGGCTGCCTGAGCAGAGGCACAGCATGTTGATGGATAGGCCTGATTATTGGCTCATGTGTTGAATAGCTTATTCAACAGGCGGCACTATTTTGGGAGGCTCTTACCTAATTAGAGACTGTAGGAGGTAAGCCTTAGCTAGCAGAAGTAGGTTCCTATGGGCTGAGGGGTTGCCTTTGATGGTTGGACTAACTCCAAGCTATTGTCTCTTGCTCTGCTCCCTGGTCCACTGTGAGGTTACTTAAACTCACACATCATGCCCTTTTCCATCATGATTGATTGAAATCCCCCTGAAACCATGAGAAAATCCATGACCTTGTCTTCCTTAAGGTTTTTGGCCAGGTATCTTGGTGACAACAATACAAAGTCACCAATGCCAAAATGGAGATAAGAACTTTTTTTTTTTTGGAAGTTCCAAGAGAGAATCTGTCTCGTGTCTTTCTCAAGCTACTTCACTTTCCACTTCTCAGAGAAACTGGGTTTATCTCTCTGCTTGTACTAACCTGCAAGCTTAGCTTTCTTCACATCCATTCTTCCTGCCTTCTGTTAACTGGAGAGGTGGCCTTTGTCTACTAGACAGGACCTCTTTATTTGTTTTGGGGGGCAGTGTCTGTCTCCCCCTGATTTTGACTTCATTAGTTATCTCATCTTTTTTGTATTCCTAAGCTTTTCCTTCACACACCTCTTTCCTCTAAACACGGAAAGCTGTCATATTCTCATCTTATAAACAATATAGAGTGTAGACTAATACATCCCAGAAGTTTCTTCCTTGGTATTAATAACTTTCCCAGTTTCCCTTGCCTTCCGGACATTTGTTCCCATGGTCACTGTGGACTCTGATCTGCTTGAGCAACTCCATAAGTGTTCCTGCTATTTCAGTCCCTGTCCACCCTTATTTTATTCCTTCATGACTACATCTACTTCCAGTTCTCCAGTCACACTCCTCATGTTTGTAGACCATTTGAAATACAACCAAGATGTGCAAGAGAGTTTAAAAAAATTTTAAAGACACAATTGTGCTTGATCAACCCTTGTCATGGTTTGATCCAGGTGTCTCCCACAAACAAATGAATGTGTTCTGGGTAACTGATCCTCAGCTGATGACAGTTTGGGTTTTACAACCTCGATGAAGCTGTGTTGTCAGGGGCGGGCTTATGGGGTTATAAGCCAGCTTCCCCTTGCCAGAGTTTGGCACACCTTCCTGCTGCTGTTTGCAGTGCTGTGGCAGAGGTGATGTCCAGCCCTCTGCTCGTGCCATCGTTTTCCCTGCCAGGATGGAGTCTCCCCTCAAGTCTGTAAGCCAAATAAACCCTTTCCTCCACAAGCTGCTTTTACTTGGGTTCTCTCTGTGCAGCAACTAGAATGCTGACTGTAACAACACTTTCCATGCAGTTTTGCTGTTGACAGGGAAAAAATGAACTAATTAAGTCAAGTCTACTTCCAAAGTCTTTTATCAGGTAAATATTAAGCAATCTGACCTTCCTTTTTAATGTAAACTCTTTAAAATCACTTAAATTTATTCTTTCTCAGTGTCATATATACAACATACATGTTACGGTTTTTCATACACTCATTACCCTTTTCTCCTCCTCCCACTCCCACTGAACCTGTTCTTCCCACCACTTACCAGTGGCTGTATCACTGAAGAGAATGACTACTCCTCCCCCAGAGCATTAACCTCTGAGCACTGGGTGGAAGGAGCTTTCTGACCAAGAGTAAGAGTAGCACTAATCTGTGGGTGGGTATAAGTATTTAGACAGCAGGAAACTTGTTTTCAGAAGCTGTAGTACAGTTCCTCCTACTTTCCTACTTCACATTAAGCTGTTCCTTCCCTATCCTGGTGTTCTAACAACAATGGCTTTTTCAGCTCCTGGAAGGGAAGCATCAAAGTTCAATTCAACTCAAAGTACTTTTGCATGTTTTTCCTTTTGCCTGGAAGTTTTCTTCCAGTAATCAGTTGGGTAATTCCTACTCTTCAAGCTAAAAGCTACATCGTAAGGAAGCATTTTTTAAACTTCTAGATTGATATTGATTTTCTTATAATATCCCTTTATAGTCCTTATCCTTTTCCTTCAAGCATCCCACAATATAGATATTAGCTGAAGCCCGTAGTTTAGGTGGGAGTTCACTCTGAATTGTACACTGTGTTGTGTTCTGTCAACAGTTCCATGACACAAATTAGTGTTCTAGATTTCAATTTTGAGAATAATTGCTCACAGCTCACATCAGATGCCACTTGGTAAAGGTCTTGTGGTAGTCAGCTTCATGTTGCTAGGATGGACATCCAAACCAGACAATTTAGAGCAGGAAGAGATGTAATTCAGCTTAAAGATCCAGGGGAAAGTTCCATCACTGGCAGAAGAAATGGCTTTCATTTATCCAAGCAGAGAAAAAACAACCAAAACAACTCACAAAAACAAAATGCAGTAAGTAAGAAGGGCAGCAGACAGCAGAGACCCAGGCAGAGCTCAAACCTCTCTGCATACCTTCTGGCTGGAATTCAGATCTGCTCCCAAGACAATTCCCCCCACCAGCAGTAATCTGCCTGCTAGGGGCTGAAGCTGCAAACTCAGTTTTAATAAAACACCTGAGTCTATGGGGGACATACAGTCAAGCTACCACAGGTCTCCAACAAAAATGCCCTACCAGTTCTTCATACTGCCCACACTGCTTTCCCATAAGGCTACAAATTTGAAGGCTATGATGACCCTACTTCAGGTTCAACGATTAGCTAGAATGACCCACAGAACTTACTGAAAGCACTGTACTTATGATTACAGTTTATTGCAAAGGATACTAATAAACAGATGAAGTACATAAAGCAAGCTCTGGAAGGCTCCTGCTGTGAGACCCTTTAATGAGGAAGCGTCCCTGAGCCTTGGTTTTAGTTTGTTTGTGTTGAGACAAGGTCTTCCTCTAGCTCAGGCTGACCTGGAATGTACTCTGTAGTCCAGGTTGACCTCAAACTCATGGATATCCTCCTATCTCAGCCTCCCAATTTCTGGGATTACAGACATGGACCACCACACCCAGCTCTAGATTTTTGGGATTTTTGTTGTTGTTGTTGTTGTTAAATCAATGGATGAGCATATAAACTCCAATTTCAGAGCTCCCCTCTCTAGAGGGGAGTTGTGGCTGGAAGTTCCAGTCCTAATCTTACATGCTGGTGTTTCTGGTGACTCACTCCATCTTGAAGCTTTGTAGAGCCCCTCTACCTCATTCCTCTGCCAAGTGCCAAGAGTATCTAATTAGTATAACATGTGGGGTTTTGAAGCTCTATGTTGCAGGGACAAAAACTCCAAGCGTGCGTGTGTACACACACACACACACACACACACACACACACACACACACACACACCTGTGATTTTTGACAAATATGATATGCATCCACCACTATAGTATAACACGAAATGGCTAAAAATTCCCTGCACTTCACATACTGAGCCCTCTTCATCTTCCTTAACCTCTGGCAACTCCTGAGCATTTCATTCCTTATAATTTTGCCTTTTCTGAAATTTAATTCTGGACTTTTTCTTTTTGGCAGGGTCTCGCTGGGCCAGCCAGGCTGGCCTAATGCTTTTGGTCCTCCCATTTTCACTTCCTGAGTGCTGGCAATGCAGACCTGTGCCACTGCACTGGCTCTTCTCACACCACTTTGTGGCTTCGTAGCTCACTCAGTTTTTAAGTTGAATAAAGGATGATTTGTTTCTCCAGTCACCTACTGAAGAACATCTTAGATGCTTCCAATTTTTTCAACTATGAATAAAACTTTTTACAAATTTTTATGTGCAGTTTTTGTGTGGACATGACTTTTTAGTTTGAGTGAGTGCTTAGGAACATGATAAATGATTCATATGGCAAGATTATATTTAGCTTTTGGAATGTGCCTGCTATATCAGAAAGATAGACATGTTGGTTTCTTTCTAAAATGTCAGAACTTAATGAATAGTGTATATTCACAAGCTTCTCACTTGTAGTCTAAAGATGGCCTCAAACTCCCAGCCATCCTCCTACCTCTGCCTCCTGAGTGCTGGGATTACAGGCGTGAGCCACCACACCTGGCTCAACACAGGTTCTTTTATTCCACTCTTATTTGTTAATCTTTTTTTTTGTTTGTTTGTTTTGTTTTTTGAGGTAGGGTCTTGCTCTAGTCCAGGCTGACCTGGAATTCACTAGGTTCTCAGGGTGGCCTTGAATGCATAGCAATCCTCCTACCTCTGCCTCCAGAGTGCTGGGATTAAAGGCGTGCGCCACCACGCCCGGCTCATTTGCTAATCTTAACTCTCTAGTCACACATGACATATCACACAATAAATATATTTTTATAATATATGGATACATGTAGGCTACAGACTGGACACAAAAAGGGTTAGAGAGGACACAGAAGAGTTCAAGAAGTTCCAATGAGACTGAAGTGGAGGCAAGCAGAAGGCTGATAATGATGAAAAATTTCTGCGCACAGCTTTAGGTTGAGTGAAGCTGCAGAAGCGAGATGTGACTGTAGGAACAGGTCCAGGTGGATGAATGCTTGGCTGGACTGATGGTAATCTGAGTAGGCTGCTTCAACCTTGGGGACTGAGCTGTGGCCCTGGGACAGTTGGGAGTTCTCTACCAGTCCCTTGACACACACACAGCAGGTGGTCAGATTATAGATAGTTGGTGGGGCTGTTGCCCTTGTGGTGTTAGGTGTCTTCTTTATAGGGTCCAGGTGAGGGAGTTGTACCCTTTATTAGACCTGGTGTGCTCAAGAGATTCTTGAGCCTGGTTTTTCTGATATGTCATGTGTTCATTATGGTCCCAATTTGTTTTGAAAACTTTATGGGTGACACCATTTTTACTTTTATAGGTAAGTTATTTATCATTTTGTGACTCACGGGTGCTGCTGGACAGATGGTGTTATATGTCCGCCAAGGTGAAAAGTCATGCAATTTCTGTGTTTGCATTTAAAATGAAGTCAAGTGCTCTATGTAAAATGGAGTGTCTCAGGGCAGAGCACAGCCTGAAAACCCAGTGTTTGACAGTATGGAGTGATTTAGGGCAGGGCACAGGCTGAGCTTTGTAAAACTCCCCCAAATGCTATAAAAACCCAACCAGCCATGAATGAGTTTCCTACATCCTAGTTGGTAGTGGGTTAGAGTAAGACCCTACCATGAAAAGCCAAGTAAGTAAAAACAAAACAAAACAAAACAAAAACAACCTCCCCTCAGACCTACTGTTTTGTGTTTGGTTCTGTTATAGACAAAATGATCATGAACCTCTACAAATTTAGATGTGGAAGTCCGTCATGTAGTGGGATTCCTATTCTTCTCCACCCTTCTCTCATGAGGACCCTCGCTACATCCCAGATCTTCAGGAACCTGGATCTTGGATTTCCCAGCTTCCAGAAAGAAGTCTGATACAGTTTCATGGTTTAAGCTACTCCATTCTTATAGGTAAATTATAGTAACAGAATTGATTCACTTACCTCCCAGGCCTCAAGCTTTCTCTCCTCTTTAGTATTGTAGGTTTTTTTTTTTTTTGGTTGGGGGAGGGGACGTTTGTTTTTCTATGTACACTTCAGAATCAATTTGTTGATACTCATGAAATGACTTCTTGGAATTTTTCGTGAGATTCTCTCAAATCTCTAGTTGAAGGTGAGAAGAACTGAAATCTGAACAATGTCTTGCTATCTATGAACATGGGGCATCTTTCAGTTTGTTTTGATCTCCAGTTTTCTTCAGAAGAACCACACAACATCTTACCATGGACTGTGGCACTAGCTGCTCTCCTAAATTAATACTATTTAATCATGGACTCTGTTGTGTTCTTCCACTGAGATGGGTTAACCATAGTACTGCTATGCTGTAGCAGAAGCTTGAAGGGGCAAAACCTTTTCCTTGACAATGAGTTAAAAAGTTCATTTCTGACATAAACATGAAAAATAAGGATATGGTTTAGTGGTTGGGAAATGGGTGTGCTTGTGATCGGTCATGCTGATCCAGAACCAACTGCAAATTCTCGCCTCTATTCCTGTGCCTTGCAGGAACTGTTTCCCTGTTGGAGAATGTTTTACTAAATGAAATAGCCCCCTCTGACTTAACTATAATATAGGAAAATCAGGGAAAAGGACACTTTCTGGTAACTCCCATGTCTTAATCTAGTTTTGTACCTGATGTTGACTCACAATCTTAGCCAGTGATGAAGTTCTGCTTTTGAAAGCTGCTTGGTTAAGGTAAGAAGAGGTGGTCTTTGTGGGGTTTTGCCTGCATAAACCATTACAGAAAGCAGTCTGGCACTGCTCCTTGCTCAGATTTCTGATGAGGACAGTCGGCGGCCGGCTCAATACTCTTCTTTTTAACTTTATTAGGTGGTCGTGCCTCAGTTTACCCGTAACACAACTAGGAACAGCATCTGGTGATGGCTTCTTTGTAACGGAGTGTCGTAGCGAGTTTATAAAGCTCAAACAGGACTATGCTCCTCTTCTGTAACGGAGCCTGCGGGCACCTCTAGAAATCACAGCCAGCCTTTTCAGGAGGCGCGGGGCGGGAGGACGTCCATCCTGAGCGGGGACCCCGTCCTCCTCGGGTGATGGCGGCGGGGGGCCGAGCCCACCGCGGAGCTCTCGGGCCCGGAGGCGGGCGGGGCGGACGGCGACAGAGCCCTCGGGGACCCAGGGGCCCGCCGCCGCCGCGCGGGACCCCGCCGCACAGAGACCGCGGCGGCGCGCCCGGACCCGCGCCTGCTGCGCCTGCGCGCGGCGGGCGGAAGGCGGGGGCGGCCGTGACGCGAGGCGGGCGGCGCTCAGAGCGGCGCTCGGCTCGGGCTCGGAAGTCGGCAGCGACCGAGGCGGCGGCGGCGGCGGCGGCTCCCCCCGAGGAGGTGAGGTCGGAGGGGCGCGAGGGGCGGCGGGCCGGGCCGGGCGACACCTCCCCGCGGTTCCGGGCGGCGGCGACGGCCCCCTCCGTCCGTCTGTCCGTCCGTCCTCGGCCGGCCCGGGTCGGGGTCCCCGGCGGGGAGCCGAGGGCCGGCGTCGGTCCGCCGTCACCTTCCCCGGTAGCCGGCGAGGCCCGGGAGCGCGGGCTCCGCGCGCGAGGACCGTGGCGCGGGGCGTGCGGGGAGGACGTGTCCCGGGAGAGGTGACTCACGGCTTCCCGGCGGATTCCTTCCCTAACGGGCCGGCGTCTCAGCTGGAAAGTTTTCAGTTCCGCCAAGTGCGTTGTCCGTCCGTCCGTCCGTTCGTCCGTGATCTGCGCGCGCACAGTGCTTCTTCGTTCGGCAGATGTGATGGAGAGCCCGCGGGAATCCCTGGCTCCCACTTGGGTGAACAGTCCACGCCAGGCCTGTAAACCACCCGATGTTTAAGTGGGAATGCCTCCAGTGGAAACCCAGATTTGTCCATTCTTCATTTCCCAGTTTTTGCCCGAGGACCGACGGTCAAAGTGTGGTTTTCCATCCCCGGTTTCCCGGTTAGCCGTGTAAATGACTGAGCCTTTAGTGGTACATAAATATCACAGGCCAAGTGCTTTGTGCCTCAGAATAAGGAAGTGGAATGACGAAAAGGTTCTGTAAATAATTACTTCACCAGAATCCAAGTTTAACTTTGGAAACTTTGGTTATTTTTAGTTATTTGTTGGGTGGGTGACACAAATGATTTTAAAATCTTGAACAAGAGGTGAT
This sequence comes from Zapus hudsonius, assembly GCA_004024765.1. NCBI lineage: Eukaryota > Metazoa > Chordata > Mammalia > Rodentia > Dipodidae > Zapus > Zapus hudsonius. Next base: position 2,050 of record PVHP010014133.1, on the reverse strand, counting down.
TGACAAAAACATTTTTAAAAATTTTCCAGTTTCTTGCCATGAGCATGACTTCACCGTTTCCTTTTGTTTTTGTCGGACTTGGGAATCTTTTTTAAGGTAGTAAATGACAAGAGAAAAGAAAAACTGCCCACTTTAGTAGCCCTGCATTTAGTAATAGTTGGCATTTCTTTGTTTCTTTCTAAATGTTGCTAACACTTTTTGGAAATGTATTTAGTTTTTACTGATATAAGTGGCCTTGTAGCTCAAAGTTTAAACAGTTAAGCCATGTGCTTGTTACAGTGTGTCTTTCCTTGTGGCCTCCGGCCACGTACTTTCTTTGGTGGAGAGCCAGTTGTTTAAGAGTCTTATGTATCTGCTCATGGACATTTTATATCTGTCTGGGCAGATGTATAAATATGGTTCCCTCCTTTTAACACCACCATGCTTAAACCTTGGTCTACAACATGCTTTTTTTTTTTTTTTCCATGTAGTGACAGTTTTTTGGAGCTCTTTCACTATCAGTAGATCTAAAACTTTGTCTTTTTGTCTTGAGTTAATGCTGCAGTGAATAAATTATCTTGTATGTTGCTTCCTTTGTGCAACTATGTTTGCCAGTTAAAGACCCGAAGTGGTACTTCTGGGACTGAATTTGTAATTGTGGTTGATATATACATTTGTATAAATCATTCTAGTTGATGTTTCACCTAGTAATACATGACTATCACAAAGCGTCCGTCAAAGGCTTTTAGAAAGTATCTTCTATTTTTGCTAGTCTCCTAAGTGAGAAATGGAATCCTATGGGTAAGAAGTAATTACTTGGGGTTGACTTCACACAGTTGTGGTTCTCAATGATAATCACCACAGCTTTCTTGAGAATTCATTATAAATCTCCGTTGCCCAGGGCTTCGTGGAATCTGTGTCAGTCTAGGAAACTATTTTTATCTACTGCCTTAGGTAATTCTGATCCAACAATTAGCTCAAGATTGAGAAATTCTTCTCTGCAAGACTGTTTAGGATTTTATCAGTGTGTGATAAAAATCACACTGTATATGAACCGTATGGAATGCTTATTAACGCTCAGTGTACAAGGAAAGCAGGTCAGTACTGTTTTATCATGAGAGTTCAGTGGACACTTTTTCTTATTAACATTTTTTGATTATTAGTAAATAATGCGAAAGTGAAAATGGAGATCGTGGAACACAACTTTACTAGAAAATTTAACACAATAAACCTAAACTATTCCATAATTTCCTGAATTTGAAGGTATACATAGCTGAAATGTGAAACATATTTGAATTTACCCAGTTGATCATCAGCCATAATATGTGACCCTACTCTTTAAAGATTGTTTGCAATTTTGGATATATTTCTCGAATGTTCCAGAATCATATTATTGCTTTTGGTTTTCCTTGCACTTGCGGTGTCAAAACATACTGCTGAATTTGTCATCCTTCTTAACTTTAGCAATTCCTCGTGAAGTGCATTGCTTTTACAAACTTCAGTGGTTATGATTTTTTAGCAAGGGTAATCATTTTTGCTCCATACTTGCAGAGGATTTTCACTTATAGGTTTCTTTTTTTAATTTCTTTTTATTGTCCATAATGAGTTACATTATTTAATGGGCAAACAATAAGTCGTTATCCCCCGTTCCGCAATGCCCCTCTTCCCCATCCCCAGTCAGCTGGATATCCTCCTTGGGCAGTCTGGATCAGTCCTTGGGGCTGGGGACCATGGATAGCCTAGGAGTCAGCCTGGTTCCGCTGGCCCTATTATGTTGTTACTGAGGGGGGCCGTGTCTCTGGACATTTATAGGTTTCTAAAATCAACAAATAGAGTGATCAGTGCAATTAAAAAAATACATTATTTCTTTCTAGTCACCTTTTGTAGACTTTCTTCAGTTGGTCTCTAGAAACCATACCGAGTAAGTTTGGTATACACATATGACAGATAATGAATGTGATATCTCCAGATTGTAGGCAGCCTGGAGAGGATGCTTACATTGGGTGCTAAAAATTAATGATCTATCTCACTGTTGCATTATCATTCTAAGCAATTTTATTTATTACTATTA